>RQTK01000409.1:84850-130355 GCA_003991915.1 Elysia chlorotica
CCCCCCCCTAAACCACAACCACACACCTTTTCCCCCCTCTTTTCCTTTCCTCCAAGGAGACACCTATCCAAATCCTGCACGGCCTACCTGAATACGTGAATTAAAGCTACAATCCCCCCTCCCCCAACTCACACACACACACACACACACAACTCTCTCCCACCTTCATGCACCATTTCCTTATCCAAACACAGTTGAGCTCAATCAGTGGCTCTAGACATGTTCGACTGTAGCCTTGGTAACTCTACATTCTACAGGCGACCTATCACCGGCTATCAGTCTTTAGAACCAACCTACAACCGTCGTGATTTTGCACACCCACTTTGTCACGTCGTGTGTGCCCACCCCAGGCACCAAGACGAAAGTGGAGTGGCCCCCAAAGCAACCTGGATCAATAACATGTGGCCTCGAATTTCCGCAGGAAGATGTAGGACTAACGGAACCCAAAGCCAGGTTTAATTTAGCATCTGGAGATCGTTTAAACAATGGGCAGAAATCTAAGAACAATTATGTTATGTTGAATCACGGCTGAAATGATTAAAGTCATCCCGATTTTTTTTTTATTTGACTGTTGTGTTAAGCGGCTAAAATAAAAAGACGGTGCTATATATACCTCTTCTATCCCATGAGGAAAAAAGGGATGGAAATAGAAGTAACTAAGAGAATAATTTTATTACAGTTTCTTGTGGAAATCCTTCAATTAAGTAACAACAACAACAAAAACAACAACAAAAAAAAACAAACCCCACTGAAACTGGTATTTAAAAAAAAATGTACAATGAAATTTAAAAAAAAATACGCGGTTAAAGTTTTAGTTACCATTCTTACTATGCCGTGCCGATTTCTTTTCTTTGTCATAATAGCAAAACAGTATTAGTATCGTATGGCTACACCTCCACAATAAATTAGCCGGTGTGTCCAACATGTCAATCTGTGATCAACAGCCTGAACCGTGTTGCTCGATTTGGTGACTTCATCTGGACCCAAGGAGGCATCGATCTAGCATTAAAAACAAAACAAATCACTAAGACGAAACAAAAAAACAACAACAAAACAATAATAAAAAAAAAATAATAATGCTGACCTGCCCCAAGCCAATGAGATGAGTGCGCCTAGCAGGAGTAACCTCCCGTGATGTGTCATCATCAAAGATTTCTTTTTCAGTGGGAAGAGTTCTGGTTCCTGAAAAATTAATGAATTTCATTGTTTTCAATAGGCAACACCGAAACTTGAACTCACGTGGTCAACAAAGTGAATCAAGACAAAAACGTTTTGTATTTGATAAGTTAGCTATTTATAAAAGAATAGCGATAATAATAATATAATAATAATAATAATAATAATAATAATAACAATAGCAACAATAATCATAATAATAGTAATGGTTATAATAATAATAATAGTCAGTTTACGTATACATCACTTCTTCTAAAAGAGGTTTAATGTGCATGGCAATACTTAAAGAAATAAAACAAAAAACAAACATACAAACAAACACAAACAAAAAACCCTTAATTAGGTTAGAACCTAATAAACGCATTCAAATGCATCACTCACTCACAGAAGTAACGCTTACATGTACGTACACTCATAAACGTTTGAAACTAGGTGGTCATAGTATAGAGAGTATACAAATGTTTTTAAACCACTTAGACTCTGGAAAGGCAATCTATTCAATAAATCTGGAACGTATAAATGGAAATGTATTTCACCATAATGGCTCATATGTACTGTAGGTTTTGCCTACAAAATATTGTTTAGCGCTTTAGTTAGTTTTTTTTTTTTACAAATAGTATTGGAGAAGATATTAGAGGGAAATTATTTATCATAAAGTCAGAACCAAGATTTGAAATCCAACATGTATACAACTATAGAAGTTCTTTTAAAACACTGGTGTAGCGACATTCTTTAATCCAACCTTGCATCATAATTTTAAATGTGTTTATAGACGGTACACGTTGTCAGCGGGTGGAAATGAAAAAAAATAGATTAAAAAAAAACCTAGTCTATTCCTTAAAAAAGAATGCGTCTCTCCGAATTCATAGTTTAATGCTCCTTTGTGTTAGAGGAATGAATAACTGTTTGGGTCGATGGTTTAAGGAAACATAAAGCATTACTGGTTTATTGGTTTTATCTATGATTTGAATTTGGCATAGGACACGTTAACACCTTTTTCTTTAAAACTACTTAAAATAAAGATAATATGAGGCACACACATACAATTTAGGTATAGTGCCGCTAAAAAAAAAAACAAAAGATGTAAGCCGTTGGTCTTAAACCTTTATCAGACATAAAAACGATGAAAGTTAAAATAAAAAATATATACGATGGACAGAGTGTGTTAGATATATTTTTAAAAGGCTCAAAATGTTACAAGGCCTAATTAAAACGATGGGAGTACAGGTTTATTGACATTCAGCCCTGTCATATACAACCATGCATTAAAATTACGAGACTTAATTAAAGGAAGCCAAACCAAATGAAAAAAAAAAGCTTTTATTATATTGCCATGGAGTCCACTACAATAAACCTCAATAAACCCAAAGACTCATTTCTTCATTTTTCCTTCTAACTCAAATAAAAAAAGGTCATGCCGATACCAACGCAGTTTTAATGACAACCCCTAACCTACGCAAACTTATAGAGCTGCCAGATAGATCAGTACAATAGGTAGGTAGCACTCCTGCCGGGCAAGCATGAGATCTCAGGGTTCAAATCTCAGCGGGGCTTCCCGTTTCTGTAATGGTCTCTTTGGGTAAACCTAAAGTAGGTTAACTTAATGCTAGTCGATGATTTCTCCTCAGCTGTAGCCACTATCTAACCTACGTGTTTAACATACTGCTAATATTAAAGACTTTAAAGAATTAGTAAAGCATATGCAAAATTAATAACGGCTATATATAGGCCTCTTTGATTTCAACGGGTTGGGGTTGGGGTTGGGTTGGTTTAACGTCCAACAGCAGCACTATAATTTTATAGGCTATATTGCAAACGGGCTCCAAGACGGACATCTGACGTGCTGCCACACATGAGACAGGGCGGGGATACCATGACTCCTGTCTCCTGTCTCACATTAAATTGATTTCAACGGAAAGAAAAAAATAATAAGTTAAAGATGGGGGGTTTGGGGGGAAGCATATCTTGAATAAGCAAGAAGTTTTCTCCGCTAATGATTATCTGAGGTAGACGTGTGCGCTGAATTTAAATAAAAGCAAAAAGAGAGAAGTCTTCAAGCGAACCAGGCTAGGGTGAGTATTCTTGATGAAGCAACCTGAGATCAAACTAATTAGTTTGGTGGGCTACAGGCAAAGCGATAGGCGAATTGGGAAGTTTAGATGGACGAAGAAGGAAAGTTTTAGCTAGGTGAAAATTGGCTTTTCCTGGTTTTCCAACGGTTTGGTTTGTGCCTTGAGGCACATGGGTTTCTGCAACGCACCCATAGGGTTCTTTAGTCTGATACTGATAGATAGATAGATAGATAGATAGATAGATAGATAGATAGATAGATAGATAGATAGATAGATAGATAGATAGATAGATAGATAGATAGATAGATAGATAGATAGATAGATAGATAGACAGATAGATAAATGGAGAGAGAGACGAAATAGGTGAAAATCGAACGATGAAAATGGAGAGACAGGGAGATAAAATGACAAAGAGAGAGATTGAAAGAGAGAGAGAGAGAGAGAGAGAGAGAGAGAGAGAGAGAGAGAGAGAGAGAGAGAGAGAGAGAGAGAGAGAGAGAGAGAGAGAGAGAGAGAGAGAGAGAGAGAGAGATTGTTTGACAAAACATTTATTACTTCATAGTTTACAGAAAAATATTTTGATAAATATACCTGTATGAATTCTATAATTTATACAGGTATATGAGTAAATAGAAAGTGATACAGAGGTGGCTAGAGGGACCGAGAGATCGATAGATTGAATAATATAAATAGGTAGATCGCATTGTAGATATGCCTAGTTAAAGGAAACAAGGTGCGGTGTAGACAGCGTGCGTGTTCAAGACTAAGGCTTAGTTTTATTACTCATGTCATTAAAATTTCTTACTTGCCAATATTTAAATACGAAACGCCGATGCTGTTGCTTGATAAGCTAGATAAAGTCTTAATCAGAGCTCATGGTCGCGACTTCCAACTAATCTGATTTTTCTACAATATCATTCCCTGTTTTCTCTAATCCTTTTGTTATTTTCCTGATCTGATGATTCAAGTTTCAAGATGTGGAGCTAAAATTTGTATAATTTAGTTTTTATACAGAAGTATAGCTATTATAAATAGTAGAAATATAAAGGATAAATTATGATTAATCGACGGTTCTATTTTAAGACCTCTAGAGGGACACGATGTAGATGTAAGAAAAAATATTTTTCAATGCTTGATTGCTAAACCAAGTGCAATTTGATCGCATAGAGGGATCCAGTAAAAATGAGTAGAATTTGGCAAACCAACTATGGTGACTATGAGGCTCTTAAATATCAAGTTAGTCGCCGAGGGCCTACTATTTTCTCGTTCAACGCAGGATTTTCTTACGCTCCCAATTGTAACGACATTTCCCCTAGCCCTCGGGGTGGTAACCAGCACTAGGTTCTTCTCACGATCCTGCTGAACTCACAACCTTTTCGAAATCGGAAGGTGGAATAGTCACCAGCCTGTCATTTAGGAAACATGATAATTGAATTACCTAACAAAATGTTTATTTAAAATAAATAACGACTAAGACGATCTGAGTTTTGTTTGTCTTGCCTGAGGAGAGAATTGCACAGAGAGAGAGAGAGAGAGAGAGAGAGAGAGAGAGAGAGAGAGAGAGAGAGAGAGAGAGAGAGAGAGAGAGAGAGAGAGAGAAGAGAGAGACAGAGAGAGAAAGAGAGAGAGAGAGAGAGAGAGAGAGAGAGAGAGAGAGAGAGAGAGAGAGAGAGAGAGAGAGAGAGAGAGAGAGAGAGAGAGAGAGAGAGAGAGAGAGAGAGAGAGAGAGAGAGAGAGAGAGAGAGAGAGAGAGAGAGAGAGAGAGAGAGAGAGAGAGAGAGACGCGAAGATAAAGACGAAAACAAAAACTAAAACTATTGGTACTAAATTTAATTTCCACACAGCCTTAGTATTTGAGTCAAAATAACACGATCTTAAAATTCTTTAATCCATATCAATTGATTTTAACGTGGCAATGTAGCAATATTTCTAACATCAGCCAAATTGTAAAGACATAATCAGGGGCTTAAATGGCACTATTGCAGTAATATATATCTTATATTTTTTAAATCTATTTAGCAGTATTTATCATTGTTTCTCTTTCTCCCATTTCATTATCTCTCTTCGTATATCCCTCTCACTTTCAGTATATTTCGCTTGTATTTGTCTCCTTTTCTTACACTCTATATTATTCTAAAGGTAAAAACCATAAAATGTAACTTTAATGGCGATTCAATATAAATTTCCCAGCTACAAAAATATATTTATGTGCAACTTACTATGTAATATTAATTGGGATGGTTAACGTTGACGGAAGCCAGAACTGCTTTCAGAGTTTGAAAAAAGTTCTCCCTACTTACGAGTATGAATGAGAGACTCCGTTCGGTGAAACCGGGTCAAGATATCCACTGGTCTGGGTTATACATAATTCGGATTGTTGTTGTTGTTGTTGTTGTTGTTGTTGTTGTTGAGTTGGTCCAACATCAGCACTAAATAGGCTATATTGTGGATGGCCCCAAGACTAACGTCTGACAATTTTATGTGCCACCACACACAGGACGGGGATGCCATGACTCCTGTTTTAGCCGGTCACATTATACTCACATCGACCCAACCGGTAGGGAGCACAATCGCCAGCACTCGAACACAGACCTTTTGCGTCGGAAGCCGATGTTGTACCCCAGGACCACCCCCACCCCCCATAATCGGGTAAATTTATTTGTCTGATTTCGATCTTTACTAGTTGGTTCGATTGCATTTTTTATGATTGTAGTCAATTTGAGATAAAAGTCGTGGTATCCCCGCTCTGTTTAGTTTAGTAGAACACATTTTCAGATGCTAGTCTTGGAAGTTGTCCACGAGATACACGTTTTTCAGGTTCTTGACGATGAATGTTAAAAAGACTAACCAACTAACTAATCAACCTTACAAGTTACAATAAAAATCGATCTATGGACCATTAGACCACAATAGAAAAAATAAAAACAACAATAAAAAAAGCTAAAGTGATCATCCTCTTATAGCCGTTTCTATTGTGCGATTCCTAATTAATCTGAACACGTTCCAATTAAAAACCCGAAGCCACGTACTTGTTTGCACATTTCATGAAAAGGCAAAAGCTAGAACATCTTTCGACAACTGGAATAAACAAAGGGAGCGCAACGGGAGAAAACAACAAGAAAATAGCATAGACGGACAAAATGGCTTTTTGAAAGAACGTAATGAATACGTTGATAAAAGTGTGATTGGGCGTGGTTGTTAACGTTATGTAACAACGCAGGGTACCTGATCATTGCATTTCCCAAATATTAATTAATGCACTTTAAAAAACAATAAAAATAGTGATATACGACTTAAATAGCCAAACCCAGAAAAACAATGGCAACCAAGGGAAAAGCTGCATTGACCATCAGACGGTAAATTAATACCGTATTTAATACGTTACAAATCAGACGAGTGTGAGAACAACAAATCTTAATTAGTGGAATATTCTCTATTTACAAACGATACAAACCGCATATTTCAAAATCCAGGCCTAATTATACTGGGATCATAGACGCGTCGAGAACTGGCCAGTCTCTACGAAAAATCAATCGCCATTACAGACATTGGAATGTTTAATAAAGACACGCCCATTATTATTATTATAAAAGTGTTGACAAACAACTTGTCTGTGAGAACAAGGCCACCTTCGACATAAGCTGAGAATTTTTTTTTCTTTCTTGTGTTTTTTTGTGTGGAACTGTTTGGGAAGTGTTGGATCTCATCAAAGTTCAAAACAATGGCGATAGAAGCAGAATAGAGATCAGCTGCCTCTGCAGTTCGACCGACTGAGAGAATGAGAAACTCTGTATCAATATTTGTACGGAACAGGAGGTCTCACAAACTTGCGAAATCGGGACATCTGTAATTATTGCTTTAAGCGGTTTTGCTAAAAAATGTATTTTTTTTTGTCAAGTCTATGTGCTAAGATAGTTTTCAACAGTACATGTTATATCCGCTATTGAAAACATTGTGTTACTAGAGCAACGTTAATAAAGTGATGGGTGCGTTGAAAAAAAGATAGCCATATGTCTTTTACTTATAGAGTGAGAGGATAAGAAATTTTAAGTGGAAATTGATTAAAGAATCACAAACATACAATGTGTTTATATGTAGAGAGAGATAGAGAAAGAGAGAGAGATAAAGAGAGAAACGGAGAGAAGGAGAGAGAGAGGAGTGAGATATAAGAAGAAAGAGAAGGAGAGAGAGACAGACAGAAAGGAAAAAAGGGACAGAGAAAGCGAGAGAGAGAAAGAGAGAGAATGAGAGAGAGAGGAATGAGATAGAAGGAGAGAGAAGGAGGGACAGAGAAGGAGAGACAGACAGACAGAGGAAGAAAGAGGGGGATAAGGAGAGATAAGAAGAGAGAGAGAAGAAGTGACAAAGAGGGAGAGATAGAGAGAAGGAGAGAGAAAACAAAGAGAGAGAGAGAGACAGACTGACAAACAGACACAGAGAGACATAATTATGGATTTTGTAGGTGTCGGTATAATGTCAAGGTATGCACAATCTGTCACTGTGTAGCGGCACGAAAAATTGCCAGATATTAGTTTAGGGAACAGTCCGCATTAAGGCCTAAAACTGGACTTTAAGATACCAAGCCACCAATCAATCAGTTGTAAATTGCTCAGTTTGTCTTCATCGTTCTTACAAAACGAGGGCGTTTGTCTGCAGGGGGAACATTCACACTTATTTACAAGCAGAGCTGCTAACCTCAACAAACCATCAAAATGTAAAAAGTTCGAGAAAAAAATAAATACAATTATTTTTTTTCGGGGGTAGTGTTGGCAGTTCTGTATCCTGTGATTGCTTAGTGCCAAGGTTTGAAAGTTACGTTTAATGACGTGACTGATTCTGGTGTGATAAAACTCACGCTGTGCCCTGGTTTACAATGATTGGTTAGTCTTGCGCATGTGTGAGCATGTGTGAGCGATGGAATTGCAAAGCACTGGGAGAGCAGTGAAGCGCTATCTGATCGTCTGAGATTACTATTGTTAAACATTGAAACTAAAACACATTATTTTTACACTAGCGTGACGGCAAAAAAAATCTTGAGGGATATAGCGGTAGTAGTAGTAGTGGTAGTAGTAGTAGTAGTAGTAGTAGTAGTAGTAGTAGTAGTAGTAGTAGTAGTAGTAGTAGTAGTAGTAGTAGTAATGATAGAAGTAGTAGCAGTAGCAGTAGTTGTAGTAGTAGTAGTAGTAGTAGTAGTATTCTATATATAAGTCAAATCTCATAATAATGCCGTGAGAAAACATCCTAAATAATTGTACATAATTATATACCTATTTAACCTAGTTTAAACGTTTTTTAATGACCAATACAAAACATTCTTAGTTGAACTGCTTCATCACAGGGTGTTTTGATCGTCTTATGTAATTGAATCTGTTGCAGTGTTGTTTTTTTAAATATTCAATATACGCTCGTTATAACATGTGTAACATTGTAATCAGCTGAATTTAACTACTGTAATATGCTATGTACCCACAGTAGTAGTAGTTGAAGAAGTAGTGGTAGTAGTAGTAGTAGTAGTAGTAGTAGTAGTAGTAGTAGTAGTAGTAGTAGTAGTAGTAGTAACAGTAGTAGCAGTAGTAGTAGTAGAAGTAGTAGTAGTAATAGTATTGGCATCAGTATTATAGTTTATTTAGAACAGTAGCTTAACACAGCAACATGCAAAAGCATAAACCTGTAAACAGACCCGTTACTATAAAAACCTTCGTTGGTTAGCGGAAGGTGAACACTTTGGAATCATCCTTACGTGCTAATTTTATCAATGGCCTTTACTAAAATTTCATACATGAAACATCAATAATTCACCCATTGCCTGTTCAGAAGCCAGCATACATTGTACTAACATTGCCAGAAACTGAAAGCTATGACTGGGAACACAACTTAATCACTTCAAAATTCTATATACTCTTAATAAATTATGTACTCAAAGTAAGAAACACAAAAAGCGCTAAACAAGGCCTCAATGGCATGTTGTACAGGTAATAAAACCAGTGAGCATTATAATAAATCTTCATAGAAAAGATCATACAATAGAGGCTTGTCAGAGATGCATGGTGCTCTTTTAACCTCACACAGAATATCAAATGAAACTGACCGTGACAATGGTTAAGATCAGAGGTTGAAAAACAGAGAAAGATCGCTGGTGCTCAGACAAGTCGTATTTTAATATAATTTCATAGATGTCGTAGTAAAAAAATGAAAAAAATTGCTTTGGTGTTTTTCTCTTTCCTAGATGCCGAGTAGTCTTTGAATAAGAATGAATTGGGTACATAAGAAAAATAAAACATAAAATAAAAAAGAAATTCATTGAGAATAAACTACACACGCACACACACACACACACACACACACATATATATATATATATATATATATGAACTGAGTTCAAGACTCAGGTTAGTATACACGTAATACAATGTATATGTATATATATATATATAAATATATGGGGGCTTTTATGGGGCGTTTTTCTGCATTTGAGTTTGCTGCGAGGCAGTGAAATATTGTGGGATGTATAAAAAGACCCATAATCTGTTTACCTCTAGGACTCTGTCTTTAAAAATCTAAGCATTGTAGACATGTTCGCTGACAAAAGCTTCTGACATCGAAATATATAAGAATTGATAATTTACACTTCAAGAATAATTTCGATGAGGATTTCAATTTATGGATGTCATTTTATATTTAAGTTTAAATTATTGGACGGGAACCACAATTTCCCGTATTTTTGTTTCAAGACTCTCCGCGCATGGGGGATAAACATGAAACAATCAATCTTATCTGTGCTGGCAACACTTTTTAGGCGATATTATGATTAGTCAGAGAACGTCAACAATTCTTACCTTCACATCTAGTATAAGAACGATCTAGATTATAATTATTTAGACATACTAAACATACGCAAGAAAAAAAACAACTTTACTGATACTTCGCCCGGATGGCATAAATAGGCCTATATAATAGGTCAAATCTTATCTAGATGTAGATCTGGATTAAATTTAGTATATAAATATAGACTGCATAGTCTAAACCTAGACACAATAGCATTATTCTAAATCTCGATCTATGCTAAATCTAGATCTATACTAAATCTAGATCTAGATCACATTTCACAATCTCGGTTTATTGTAAATCTATAATCATATATCCTTATTAGTTATAGATCTAAATAGAGTCTTTCAGAACTGACATATATTTATTTAGTAATTAAGGCGTAGGTTCTATGTTCCAGATCTCGTATTTTTATAGTACTTCACCTGCTCCTATAATTTTCATATTTTACAGGCCCTACTTTCCGTCATATCATCAGTTAAGCATCTGAAGTACTATAGTTTTGTTTGAAATCTAGAAAATCTATATGACTGCAAACACTATCCATAACAGTCCTGGTGAAAAGAATCGTAACATTTGTCCAGGCTAGATCTTATTCTTCTGCGTTCATTTTCAATATGCCTAAATCTTTAAAAATTTAAGACTACCTCTTCGATGTAAGAGGTAGTCTGTTTAGGGTTTCCAGGGTACCCCATAATTTTTGCTCCAGTGTTGTATCTGAAGGCCATATTGTTTGCCTGAGCTGGGAATAAGAGTGGCATGCCATGAGGACATGTTCTGGAGTTTGAGGGAAGTTTTCGCGTGCACAGAGTTGCTTATATTTAAATTGTAGATGTGTGCATCTAGTTTTCCATGTCCTGTTCTACGTCAAAAAATTGTGTTTTGCTGACATCGTGGGCGATAACGTATGTTGTCTTTTAAATCCACAGGGTTTGCTCTGGTTTTCCAGTTGTCAGTATGAGATGCACATGTTTTAACAGTGTGGGCATTAAATCAAAGCCAGGGACTTGACGCTACCAGCCACTTAAAGGGGTTATCCATTAAGGGCAGGAGGGTTTTCTTTTTTGTGACTTTGATAGACAGACAAACAGACAGACATACAGAAGACAAAAGTCAAGCCATTTTATTATTCCATAATCCTTTGCACGACAAAGCGATGCCTAATCGGTTTTGCACTTTATCTCCGTATTGGAAATTTCGAATCTAGAACGTTAAAGCCGTAAAAAAAGGTGTTCACAAAGCTTGTATTTATGTCGAAATTAATTACTTTGCGTCTGCGATGTGTTTTGCACCTCTGTCTAATTTTATGGACTGCGCATATTGTAGTTGACGGAAAACCGTATGCCGAATTTTAATGCCGCAAATAAACAACGCTTTTAATTGCAGCTATAAAAACCCGAGTTCATCAAAATGTCTGTTCATATTACTAATTAGACAGGCAGCAGAATGATGGCAAATATGGGTGGTGGACGAACACATATTTATTTTTACTGCCTGGCTTTTAAATTTTGACATTTTTATAGTGATCTCACGATGAATTTGTCAAGAGGGATGGATATAAAAATGTGCATAACACAACGACCGATAGGAGTCGTGGGCGGGATATAAAGAAATTGAGGTGCTTGTTGAATGGTCAAGTCACGTTTACTCATCAGTGATTGGATACCTACCCACGCCACGATTTTTGCCTATCTCCACAAACTTACTCAATCATTTGAAAATTACAAAGCAATTCTAAATGAACAACTATAGATCAGATTAGGGACATGCTGACCACCACTTTTTAAAAGGGCAATGTTTTATTAGACCTTTGATATTATATAAAAATTCAATGCACCCTTCCTGCATTGGCCAATCTGTATTACTAGGCCAACTTCCTTCCTCTTCCTTTTTGTAAAAGTAACGCGTTTAGGGGAAAAACAGTGCGCACGTTTGCAATCGAGAGCGATAATTCTAAAAAAGTTTATCACCGCAGACTTACCTAGTCACTTAAAAAAAACAAATTCAACCGACTCAGGAATAATCTAGAATCTAGATCTGAATTATTTGAACAAGAAGCATGACTCAACTGTATGATGAGCGAAGGTTTAGTTGTGGAAGATTTAGATCTAGATTAGATCAATGAGGTGAGAAAAAGACACGTCGTTTAAGACGATCCAGATTCTTAGCGGCAACACTCAATCCAAATCAAATTCCCTCAGCCACAAAATCCCATACATCGCTTGATTAACAATCCATATCCAGGCCTAATGATGGTGGTCAAGAACTACGACAAAGTGAAAACAGACATAGATCTAGATCTCCACAACGTAGACCCAGCTCCAGATCTGCTACACCACCACAAAAAGAAGATAGACCCACACACATTAAATCTAGATCTATAACGCCTCCACCTAACATCATTCAGGCAGCCACTACGCTTACAACACAAACTGGCCCATACCATCACAATATCAATATTGTTTAGCACAATATTGGGGGAGTGACAAAGACATGCCAATATTGTGACGCAAAATTGTGGCCCAATTTTAATAAGCACCCTCACTATGCTGTGCCAATGGTCAAGTTACTTTACAACCCTTGCAAAATGTACACCTGTAAATACTGGTATTAAAAGAAATGTGTGTCTTTTGTATTCTTCTAGCTACAATGGGTCGATCTCATAAACTTTGCCCGAAAATTTAGATCTTTATCGGATAAACTTTCTTAGAGCATGCTTATGAATAATAGTTTCTGGTTATCGGTTGTGGATAGTGGACAATGAATGAACCAGATTTTAGATCAAGATTATCTCACAACTACTCAGGTTTCATTAAGAGTGACTACATGCAAAGTCAATAAACTGCCTTAGTCGAGAATTCTCAGAATATCAGCATTGTCACTGAACTAGAGAATCCTTTGCAATCATAGTCAAAATGAACCATATCATGCAACCATTATGCACAACTGGATCAATTTACTTTTAACACCATTGTTCTTACTTACTTAGATCTGTATTTTTAAATATCAAGATTTTTGAAAGGAAAATATCCCAAACAAGTCTCTATATGGAAAACTTCCAAGCAAAACAACAATAAAAGATAGGCGTCTTAGGTTGAGCGGCCAATGTTATAGGGATAAGGAAGAACTTGCACACCAACTGATCCTGTCGAAACCAAGTCGTGAAAAAGAAGCTTGGGAAGGTAGCAAAGAACGTGATGTCGAACAATTTGTAGAAGACAATGACGTACCCCACAAAACCTTGCCAGAGTAATGGACTTTAGAGAAAGGTAGAAAACAGCCATAGCAAACAAAATGTCCGACTGAGGTCGAATAAGTAAGTAAGTGTGTAAGTCTTTCCACTGTTACTCATTAATGTTGTATACACAGGCCCATTCAAATCAAAACAACCCATATTAAGGTAAACCGAAAGAAGATTTTTTCACGCCTCTTATAATCAGGCTTAGCGAGGAAAACAAACATCGTTATTGTAAAGAGAGTTGATTGAAAAGCTTTATAAATAATTAAATAATAAGTGAATGCTGAGATAGACATCATAATGAATTTACTCAAGATTATTAAATTTTGTTATCTAAATACATACATGTATATAAAAGCAGGATGCCTTCATTGCCTTAAAAAAATTTTTTAACGGGTTATGTTTTCTTGTCAACTTTGTATCGATAAAAAATACGTTGGTTGATAATGAAATTTAATTTCACAATAACCAAACAACAGTTTTAGCATTAAGCTTAAATGTGATAAAATTGAGTCGATTCAGTAAGGTATTATTTTTTTTTATTCATTAAAAAGTGGTAAATCTATATATATATATACACACACACACAATTATGTAGAGAGAGAGATAGATAGATAGATAGATAGATAGATAGAGAGAGAGAGAGAGAGAGAGAGAGAGAGAGAGAGAGAGAGAGAGAGAGAGAGAGAGAGAGAGAGAGAGAGAGAGAGAGAGAGAGAGAGAGAGAGACATACAAAGAAAGTTCAAAAACGCAAATACGCACAGTATGGAGAGAAACAGAGCTGACAACGCTCATAAAGCTACGGAAATTAAAGTCGGCAATAACAACAGATACATGAATTAATGAATCACGAGTTTTCCTAAAAGCTAAGTAATTAATAAGAATCCTGTTTTTCATGTTGGAGAGAAATCTATTTGCCAGTGTATTAAGTTTTTAGTTAACTTTAGTTTTGTGTTGATATTTTCCTCTTATTATAAGAAAGATTCGTCTAGTAACAAAGCTAATTATGATTTAAACAGCTTTTTTAAGTTAAAAATTTACCAACTCAGCTGTACAACGTTACTTACCACTTGAGTGTTTCGACTGATCCTTTTTTTCCTGTGTATAAAAGGGTGCTACCAGATCTCCTTTGGCTTTTCCTTCTTAATGAGAATATTTCCTCTCAGGCGTTTATTGTTTTTTCGTGTAACCAGCGAGAGTAATAAACTTGTAAGTTCTTTTATTACATTAATTTGCTTGATTTATAACTTTAATGTACGGCTTAAAGTTTAAACTTTGATATAATGATATTCTCGTACCTTCCGTTAGTGTTAGCAGAAGAACAATAACAGGTATGGAATCAAGTCCTTTTTATCGTTTTTCTAAAGTAGGCTATCTAACAAACGCTAATCTCTCTGCACCAGTTTTGGTTACACTTGACTTAACGGACTTCCTTGACGTCTGTTTCGCCACCCACCATCGACGCGAGTTTCTGCCCTTTTGCTCACTTGGGAATTCTCTCCCTTGGTTTGTCTTTCCGACAATGAGACCCCGCCTCGCGCGATAAAAATTTGTAGGTCTACTCTAGACCCTAACGCCAAGCCAACTTGCTGATGTTGATGAGAGACCCCCGTGTCTACGATTTTGTCAGCGGCCGTTGTGTCTACCACTGCCGCATCTCGCTGCTCACTTGGTCAAATCAGTCTGGTGTTACTGTTAGGCTACTCACTAAAATATGTCTTGTGTCCCACTACATGGGTGTTAGAATGTAGGACTGCTATCAACATTGAAAGTTATTATAAAAGGGAAACAAAAACAAAACAAAACGATAAAGAGGACATGTACATTCACTACAACTGTACCTATAATTATTTTCGTCATGAGTAATTACTATTTTTTTATCATTTAAATGCATTATAGTTAACGTTTTTCCTTGGTGTCTAATTAGAAATTGAGGATAAATTTAGCACTGCAGAGAATTTTTTAAATAGAAAATTGCATTTGTTTTGTTTATTTCAAGACCTATAGTAATTCAAATTTTTTCTTTACTACTGTCTGTAATACAATCGGTGCGCTATTAGTTCTATGTCTCAATTTTTTTTATCAGTTTTCGATGGCATTGTTTTAGCCCTTCATATTAGTTAAAAAAAAACATAAGGGAAAAATTATAAAAAAAACACCATCTAAAGCAACCAGTATTATAAAATTATGGCCAAAAATAGGATGCCTCGGCAAAAACAGATGGTCTGCAAATTATATTGTTAGCTGATAAGCATCTCCACCTGATATATTAAAGCCATTTTAAATTATTTTAATCACAAATCAAATATGTTACTAATCCGAGTCTAAATTTTGCTCAAAGCTCAATTACAATTTAGGAAAATAAACTATTTATCAATTTTGTTGTTGCGAATACGATTCAAGAAACGGAAACTGAGATATCGACAACTTTAAGATGGAGAAATATTTTGCTAATGATAAAGATAATTTGGGTTGAGGTATAATGAATTGCTAAAAACTTTTGTATTAAAAAAGGATTATTGTACATCTGTCATGTGTGCACAAAATAGAACGGTATAAAGAAAAGCATAGCGATAGTTAAACAAAGAGTTGTCCAGTTAAAAAGATTATGGAACGATGGTGGATCCTGGCAACACTGAAACAAGGCACTTGTATGACTGGTTGCACTGTACGCAGAGCATAGGGATGAAGCTTGGACACAAAGAAGAATTTATTTCAAGCAGTTGAAAATTTTGCCCTGTAAGAGACTTTTACTTGTTAATTCAACTAAAGCATACCAAAGTAGCTGAAAACACACACAAAAAAAACACCGCGTACTAATGGAAACATTATTGAGAGGAAAATTTACAGCTCAAGAAAAAAGGTATATCGCATTCACAAAACGTCGACAACATCAAGACAAGCACTGTGACAGCACTGCCAGCAGCATCACCAGTTGAGCTTGGCGTGAATTCATCAAGGCATAGAAGTAGTCAGCTACACAAGCATATTTGGCGACACTGACTGGTTACAGGTAAAAAACGTTAATAGCAATAAGAACATAAACAATATAAAGTAAATACTTAAACTATTGTGGACAAGACAAGCTAACTAAAGAGATGGTATTGAATGATAGAAATCTTTAGAATTGCAGAAAAAGGTTGTAAAGAAGTGATGACTCAATCGTGTTATTTTACGTAGAAGCAAGCAGATCCAAGCAAAGGTTTAAGAAGATTGTGAATGAGTGATAAATACGATTCGATAGACTAAAATTATGGTAAGGATTGTATAGGTTCCTTGTGTAATTAAATATATATAACTCTGTAAGTTTGATCAGCACAATGTTAGAGCAGAGAGAGAGAGAGAAGAGAGAGAGAGAGAGAGAGAGAGAGAGAGAGAGAGATGTACATTAAATTTGTGATACGGTTGTTAGGAATTATGACATGGTTTGATTTAAAATAAGTGTTTGGAGATTCCTTGTGTAATTAAATATATATAACTCTGTAAGTTTGATCAGCACAATTGTCATAGGCATAATGATGTAGACGACACATTTTATGCTTTATTCTAAATTACAAGTTTAGACCATTCTGTTGCCCATGCTGGAAGTAAAGTTATCCTTTAAGTGGCTCAAAATCAATAAGGGCCGTTTTTTTGGTATTTTTTTTATGACCCGTAAAGAGCATGTTGTGGACATGACTTTTATGAGTAAAACTTTCATTCATCAAGGCGGGCGCATTTGGAAAAAAAAAGGCATAAACTCATTCCTTGATGGTTTGTGACTCAAATTCGCGGAGCTGTTGACCAAATAAGTGCAGATGCACTAACAGCTTGACCACCGACTTTCGTCACTTAATAATAGTTTTGGTCGGCTTAAATGATAAAATTAATTTCGTCGCTAGGATTAATGGTCGTGAACTTACAATAATATAATAAAATAACATAGTTGTATTTTCACTATAAATATTTCACACCCGATCTTTATAATAATCTTACTGTATCGTAGAATCTTATAAGCAGCCAGTACTAGTGTTCGCGTCTTAGTCACCGTTAAAAGTAAATACTTAATCATCCAGCTGTCTTTATTTAGTCATTAGCAAGATAATTGAAACATAGTTCTGACGAAGACATGATACAAAACAGTGCGGGCTCGGTAATTTGCGGGATTTGCTTATTACAGTTTTAACTGGATCTGGATCATTAGTTAATGAAGCATTGTGATAAACATATAAATTTTGGTGACTGTCTTTGATAATTTGGACTGATACATGTTCTAGATAAATACACTGGTACTGTTTCTTCATCTCCTTGGCCCCATCATTAAGTTGATTTAGTGAAAGTAGAAACTTAATGAGGAAGAAATGACTATTAGTCATTCTAGCAGACGTAATGTCATACTATACTGTAAAAATATGATACTGTTTAGTTCTAAGATTACGTTTCTAAGAAAAATATATCCTCAAACTTTATGAGTCGGGTAAATATGTCTCTAAAATTAGTAAAAGTCATTTCAACATGTGTTTATCACTGTATTTTGATACACAGCAAAAACACACATGAAATGCCTTTAAAAGCCAGAGAAAAACCTGACATACACCTATACTGTGGTATTTAACATTCTGCTTGCAAATCTTTGTCTTGCTTGGGTATAGCATTATTATAAACTAAAACAGATGCGGCATATTTTAATTGCTGTCTTCAGAAAAACATGAGCAATAAAAAAGCGTTATCTTGGTCAAGGGGTCAAGATAAAATATATTTTTTTTAATAAATCATCCGATGATCCAATAAAATGTTTTTATGTTAATATCAATTTTGTGCCTTAGTTTAGGGTCTCCTTGGTTTAAAATATCCTAAAATAGTGTGCATATAAAAAGAACAATGACAATAAAATTAAAAAAAAATCTTCTCGTTATTATGGGGTTAAGCTCAGCAATGGCTTTTTAGCAAGGGGACACAAAATTCTACAAACATGGTCGATGCAATACTTAAGTGTCATAGATTCACGTGGGAATAATCTTAAGGTTATGCAAACATTCTCCATTTTCTCATTCGAGCATATTGAGCCGAAAACTTAAAAAGAAAACATCCGACATTTCAATGCACCACCAAGACATAAATCTAAAAACGCGGATTTTGGACAGCAACGAATCTGAATATACTTTTCAAAATTTAAGGTTCAATTTTACTTTATACGAGGGCAGGCTGATAAATAAGGGCCGTTTTGGAATAACTTTTTTATTTGAACGACTACAGAAGCAAGTTACACATCAAATGAAAGCTTAGAGTCTCCCCTATCTGATGAACTATCAGTTTTCAACATAGTCACCATCGCGTTCAATACAGAGGCGTCAGCGTTGTACAAGTTTTCGCATGCCGTCGGCGAAGAATTTTGGTGTCTGGGATCGGCACCAAGAGCGAACATCCGAATCAATTTCTGCATCGGTTTCATAGTGATTTCCTTTGAGATGTTTCTTCAGCAAAGGAAATAAAGAAAAAGTCAGACGGGGCCATATCAGGACTGTATGTCGGATGTGATATTGTAGGAAGTTCCAACTGCTGTAAAGCGCACTGGGTTTGGCGACTGGTGTGTGGCCGAGCATTATCGTGCTGGATGACAACGTCTTTGGCTTTGTCCTGTCGAACCCGTCTGAGTCGGCTCTTCAATGCACGCAGAGTTGACACATATCTCTCTGAATTTATTGTTGTGCCTTGCTCCAAAAACTCAATATGGACGATACCTTCCATGTCCCAGAATATTGTCAGCAAAACCTTTCGAGCTGATGCGACGACTTTGAACTTCTTCGGGGCTGGAGAGTTCTTGTGTCGGTACTGCATAGACTGCATCTTGCTCTCTGGGTCATGGTGATGCACCCAAGACTCGTCACCAGTGATGATGCTCCGCAGAAAACGCTCGCCGTCATGAGTGAATCTTTCCAACAGTTGTGTACAGATCGTTTTCCTCTGTGCCTTCATTTCCACAGTGAGCTGTCTCGGTACCCATCTTGCCGAGACTTTCCTGTAACCAAGGTGGACTGTGATAATGTGATGAACTCGTTCTTTTGAAATGTCAAGCGCATTTGCAATGTCTTTTTGTTTCACTCTTCTATTTGCAACAATCATTTCGTCTACCTTCTGTTGGTGCTCAGACGGGTTCGACAGGACAAAGCCAAAGACGTTGTCATCCAGCACGATAATGCTCGGCCACACACCAGTCGCCAAACCCAGTGCGCTTTACAGCAGTTGGAACTTCCTACAATATCACATCCGACATACAGTCCTGATATGGCCCCGTCTGACTTTTTCTTTATTTCCTTTGCTGAAGAAACATCTCAAAGGAAATCACTATGAAACCGATGCAGAAATTGATTCGGATGTTCGCTCTTGGTGCCGATCCCAGACACCAAAATTCTTCGCCGACGGCATGCGAAAACTTGTACAACGCTGACGCCTCTGTATTGAACGCGATGGTGACTATGTTGAAAACTGATAGTTCATCAGATAGGGGAGACTCTAAGCTTTCATTTGATGTGTAACTTGCTTCTGTAGTCCTTCAAATAAAAAAGTTATTAAAAAACGGCCCTTATTTATCAGCCTGCCCTCGTAGAAGGATATAATATTGTGTTTGCAAAATACAAAGTCAGTACATTATTGTTGTGGATCATTCATTCCTAATAAGAAAAAAAAATAGAAATCCGTTCTATTTAACTTCACGTAGGGATACTAAATGGCGATAAAACTGATGAATTTCTTTCCCTATGACGATTATAGAGAGGTGGAGAGAGAGAAAGAGAGGGAGAGAGAGTGAGAGAGATAGAGTGTGTGTGAGAGAGAGTTTTTTTTACGGCACGTCAGCATGGTAACTGCTATATTGTGGAGAGTAAGAAAGAGAGACACACACAGAGTGAGAGCGACAGAAAGAGAGTGAGAGAGAAAGAGAGAGAGAGAGAGAGAGAGAGAGAGAGAGAGAGAGAGAGAGAGAGAGAGAGTTTGTTTTTACGGCACGTCAGCACTGTAACGGCTATATTGTAGAGAGTAAGAAAGAGAGAGACACACAGAGCCAGAGAGACAGGGAGATAGAGAGAGAGGGAAACCGAAAGAAAGAAAGAGAGAGAGAGAGAGAGAGAGAGAGAGAGAGAGAGAGATAGAGAGAGAGAGAATGATTAACAATGTAAGCGGGGTATCAGGTGTTGTATTCTAGCTTGTCACGGTCAAATCGCTTTAGATTGAAAGACTGTCTTATACCAGGAAATTACGTGCCAAAACTTCATCATCTTCCCCTTAACGAAATAGAAATACCGCATTTCCTTTGTTGGTGGGGGTTAATATTGAAGCAAATTCAGGCGGGTAACAAGGGAGACTGAAATCGGAGGCTTCTGATGTGACTTCATGCAAGAGTACTCGAATGACGAAAATAATGATGGTGACATCATAAAGCCTGATGATACGGCTTAAAAGTGCAATGGAAAATGAAAAAAAAATAATGAAGGTGATATTATACTGAATGAATAGGCTTAAAAGTGCAATCGAAATTGAACAAAATAGAGTTATGTAATAGCAATATATTCAGCGTTTAAGTAGTAATACACAATAAACAATAAAAGCCACCGTAAGCGATGTGTAGCCTTCTATTTCAGTCTTAACTATATTTGTATCATGAAACTTATAAATAGAACGTACATGATTATTAATAATGAAAAATGTACTATTACAATAATTATTTGTCTAATTGCTAGTGTAAAAGAGACAAATGTATTTTTGGAATAAGTACTATTATTATTATATTTAGAATAATAATGCACGAACTAGGAACCACGCAATGTTCAGTGTAAATTCATAGTAAGAGACTTGTTTAAAAATTCGACAGGAATGATTCACTTATGAAATACTTTCCAAGGATTAAAAACAAACCCAATAACAATAGGTATACTAACTGGTACACGGTAGTTAAATGAAGTTTTTCATGGATTAAAAGAAAGAAAACAGAAAGAATAATACATTGATCTCAATGCATTTACCTTGTAAAAATGGTGACTTGTGAATTCCTTTCAGTGCGAACCAGAAACGTCTATTTATCCCTGAATTGTTTCATCGTCCTTCGACTGAAGTGAGCGTAAATACAAATATATCCAGGACTCTTTCTCATGGCAATGGATTAAAACAAAGTTTGATTTACTGTACAGTTGCGAACTAGAGAAGTTCATTGGTTTCAAATACACCGATTTGATAGTATAGGCCCCTATAAACATTCTTTATCCTCTTCGGAAGTCTTCTGTATGTCTAATGTCTCCAACGGTCTTGATGAGAGTCTCCGCTAGAACTACCGAAGCCTTCGTTGAGATATCGGTTGAAGAAGATGATTATGCAGGTAATTATGGGTTATCACCAACCTGTGAGATTTATAACAATATAATATGTGTCTGAACGGGTTTTAAAACCAATTTAACAATGATACAAGGACTTAATGGATTTCCCGTGTTGATTATTTTAACAGTAGGAAAGTCACGATATTAGCGGCATATTTTCGTTACAGATTGTCTGTTCAAGAAGGTTTTGTCCTGCCATTTTATCCAATAAATAATTTACTCTATAAATCAAAGAACAATATGCATTTAATAATTTAATAATTTCTAAACTCATTAATCCATAAGATACAATTTTAACATTTACTTGACTTTATCTATAGGCCTACTGTTGCATGTACTTGTATTGACAAACAAACTTGATTTTAACTTTCGATTTTACCAGAAAGTATAATGTGTAAAATGCACCTACACTTTTGCGCGTTTTTTAAAGTAAATTTTTTCTGGGTTAACTTCATTGAGTTGAAAACGAGACCGATCAGGAGTGTGTCAGATAAAAAGAAAATAACAATGGAAAACGGCGGTTGTAAGATAGCCTAAGCTAGTGTAACAAAGCCTTTATATGCGCTGTTGAAAAATGTGTACGAGAAAATGTTGTTGGAAATGTGCACCTTTCGAACGGATTAGCGGCAAAAGAAGGCACCCAGAAGGTTTAAGTCGATTCGAGCAGCTGTTTGGGCTCAAGAGCTCATGCAAAATCGATCCTTTTTTAAAATATATTTGTGTTTTCTAAAGAAAGCTTTCGTGACACCTACATTAATACATTTTACTAAAATTGTTCTAAAGCCATTGTTAATCCAAAAGTTTGCACAATAGTGGATCGAGGAATTAAAAATTTCCAAATCAAGTGGCTGGGAGTAT
Organism: Elysia chlorotica; assembly: GCA_003991915.1. Classification (NCBI taxonomy): domain Eukaryota; kingdom Metazoa; phylum Mollusca; class Gastropoda; family Plakobranchidae; genus Elysia; species Elysia chlorotica. The sequence goes on from RQTK01000409.1 coordinate 107,366, forward strand.
TGAAAAAACAACCGAAAACAGTGAGCGATTACGTACTTTGGGACCGAATAACAAAAGAACAAAAAATTGTAATCGGTTCAGAGCAAAAATAAGACACAAAGAAAGTTTCAAATGTTTTGGAGGTACAGTTTAAAAGATATCCTTCATACAAATAGTAAACCTTTTTGGCTTTGTTGGTAATGATCCCTAAATATCAAATTAAACTGTTCCTTGAAATCCTACTGTCACTTGAGTGAGACACAAGTTAGTAAAGTAGTTAGCCTACGGTCGTTTTACAATATTTGTTAGTCGAGCATTAAATGAAATTGCGCTCAGCACGACACAGTGCGCAACTTAAAATTTAAAAAAAAATCAAATTATTTTCTGATCAAAATCCAGATTTTTTCCCATTTATATGAGGTAGTCCTACTATTATTATGTGGCCTCTTGCTTTTGGAAGACAGAAAAAAACAATTCTTGATCATTGTTTTTTATAATATAAAAAAATACCTTATTGTTGAAACGTGCCATAATAATCTTAATATGTTTTATACTATCATGAATATAGTCTATATGAATTTAAAATTGCATGTGGTCTTTTGATTAATTTTACGAATTTTCAGATAAGTTAAGCTAATATCCTGAATTGGGTTTTCATTGTGAAACCAACGCTTTTCTAACAATTAAAAAGAAATGACTATGAATAAAACCATTCACAAGATACGAATTAGCCCTGTCGTTAAAATCAATACGGATTTGAATAGACCAGAGTCTGAGAGGTCATATTGACCAGTTATGTACGCTTAGACCAGAGTTCATTGTGCAGAAAACATGGAAGTTTTTGGGAGAGAGCGCCATGGAGTCTTTGTTGTACCACAATCCAGTTACGGTTCCCCACTTACACTACTGGGGTCACACATAAATATGGAGACAAAAACAAAACAAAACTCAATCCCTCCCAGAAAAAAAAAGAAAAACAAGGAACAGAATGAGAGGAGCGAGCTTCAACATTGAGAATGACAGTTTGACCCCCCCCCCCCCCCAAAAAAAAAAAAAAAAAAAAAAAAAAATAGGGGGTTGTGGGGCAGTACAGAAACGTAAAATAATATGTTTGAAGGGGAAAAAAGGGATTCAACTTAAAAACCCACTATAATTAAATATAGACAAGAGAGAGGCAATCGACACAAAGGATCTGTCACATCAAGACTCTCACTGCACACTGTGCGATTTGTGCTGCCTGGAAATTATAAACTGGAATTGCTTGTAGTTGCGTGAGTCCAGATGAGTTGGTTTAACGTCCAACATCAGCACTATATAGGATATATAGCTTCAAGATTGACGTCTGACAACTTCATGGCTACCACACACGAGACAGGACGGGGATACCATGACTCCTGCTTCAACGGGTCACATTATACTGACACCGACCCAACCAGTGGGGAACGAAATCGCCAGGGCCCGAATCCAGAACTTTTGCGCCGGAAGCCGATGATCTATCCCAGGGCCAATATGAAGGTCTTGTAATGAAACGCATTATTGTCAATCAAATTAATAATTAAGGAAGAACAAACACACACACACACACATACATATATATATATAAAACACAACATCTCTTTAAATCATGTAATAAAAGGAATGATGGTCAGATATTATTGTCAAAAGTGTAAATCTTAAACACAAGAAATAAAGGTGATGAATTGAAAACCACATAACTGTAAATTATATAAAACAAAAAAAAAAGGCCATATAAATATCGAACATCATTACAGTAAATGGAGAAGAACAAAAAATTGTCATGAATTAAATCGGATTTCTCGTAAAACCCGCTTTCCTGTTCCTACTCCAAATTTTACCATCGGCAAGCGTCAATCTTTTTTAATTTTTAATTATAATTTTTAATTGAGTGAAAGGGAGACCAACAATTTGTGTTTTGCAATTCTTTTAATGCTGTTCGTTTTTGCTGTTGAGAGAACAGGGAAAAGATTTTCCAATCTAACGAAGCTCTCAGCAGCTTTCAATAAAGATTTGTACCGGCGCGTGCATGATCTTATTGTAAAATCCCATTTTTCCATTAACTCAATAGGCCGTGTTTTTTTTGAAGAACTCTGAGACAAAACAAAAATAGACGCAGACATAGAATAAAAAGGGAGATAATGCCGTAAATAACGAGTTTTATTTGGCGATCGCAACGAAGTCATCACTTATAATTTATATTTTATTTAAAATTTATTAAACGAACTAATGAGCAAATGCCAAACCCAACACTGGTTCTCCTCTCTTTATATAGAAGTACCTAATTTTTTGCCCCCCCCCCCCAAAAAAAAAAAAAAAAAAAAAAGAAAAGTATTGTTGTGATTAAAATATTTTGACAGAATAAGATCCAGAAGATTACTAAGAATTTGAAGATTACTGTTTTTAATATTACACGTACTACTATTCCTGTTGCTTTTCTATCAGTACAAAATATCAAGCACAATTTTAACCCAAAGCTCTATGAGTACAGCTACACAGTATTGTATGCACCATAGACGACGGGTGAGAAAGAGTACTAATAATACAAGAAAAAGATTTTAAAGAATGACTATAAACATAACGCAACAAAGGGACTTGATAAAAAACCCAACCATTTCATTTTAAATGTATTCAAACTTGGTTTGGGAGGATTTTGACATTTTTGCTATTTATCAAAAAATAAAAATATTGGTACTATGCAATTTTTACTAAAATTTTTTTAAATAGCAAAGATTTTGTTTTAGTTTTTAAAACTTTTTAGATTACCAAAGACAATGTGTTGTAGACCACTTTTACCCCTCAGTATTCTGTCATCGCAATCGTTTAGGCGTGACAAGATCACTTTGTTATGGAAAAACAATTCCATTTCCATAGTTTTACATTCATTTTTAAAAAGTTTTACCCTGTTACCATGGCAACCATGCGACTTTGCATTCAATTACTTTGTTCGATTGGCATATCCAAGTCGGAACATGATGTATCCATGCTAAAAATACAAAAAAAAGATCACAGAAAGCATATCAGTCCAGCATTTTTCTTGCAGTAAGTAATTTAGATTTAACAGTTATACAAAACGCACACAGATACTACTTATTTTCATCTGCTCGTATGCGTTGTGTTTGTGGAGACCTGTTATTACCTTTTTAAGCTTGCGCCAGCGCTTGCTTGCTCTAAAATCGTGGTACTGTATTACCATAATTATTGTTCTGTAGTCAAGCTCGTGCGCAACACTTGCAGACTTTCCAAGATGACGCTAGGGAAAACGTGCACAAGACCCCAGTAAATGTTTGCAGCATACCATTTATTTCAAACGCACATTTTATAAACGGAAACTTTCTATAACCCGAAAAAATTGAAGGATTAGATTATGCTTGAAATTATAAAACTGTACAGATTTTTAAAAATTTGCATAACGTAAATGAAAATCCACAGTTAAGTAAAAACAAAAACAACATCATTAAAATGTAATTTTATTAAAACGGTTTTATCTGTAAGTTGCTTTTTTGGAAAGACGGAAAAACACAATAAAACAATGTTGTTGAAAATGGTTTTTAAAATAGTATTTTTTTTTAAAGTTTGGAATAGGGGAAGGTAAATGTTGTACTCCTATAATGAGAGAGTTCACACAAAGAGCTCAAAGTGCTTATGATACGGTAAGCTAGCGTGACGCGTGGTCACTCTCTTTCTTTATGGAAATTAGGGCGGTTGAACAACGTTCACACCAAGTTTTTACTAAGGTAAGAAGCTATTGGCTTTTTTCCAGTATTCCAAACCATATACCCAAAAACCTTGCCGTGAAAGCGAAACCTCTCACTTTTTCACAGTCTCTCATATTGTTTTTTGTCTCTTTTTAAGTTAATAAGAAGTCTCCTGATTTCTTAAATTTAAAGTATGAAGAAAAATGTGATCATCTTTAGTGAAATGAGTTATTTTCTACCCCTTCACTCTTTCCTCTATTTCTGTTTTTCGCAACTTTTTAAACCAGTAAATTTTAAAAAAAATTCTCAATTCTTAACATATGATCCTATCTTCCTGAAACTTATGTCAAGCAAGCAACTGCTCTTTTTCTTCATCATTATATAAAATATATTGAGATTAAAATAAAACTTTTTTTTTAATGATTTTTTTTCCAACCACACCTTGTCTGTCTCATTTTTGTCTTTTTTACACTTTTTTTAACGCATTAAAAAAAAAAAATCCTATTCCCCTGTTTTTCATTCCATCTTTCTGAAATTCACCTGAACTAAACTAGAAGTCTTCTTCTTTGTAAATATACAAGCCAAATTATTATACTTTCTGTAACTTATTTTATAATATTTTTTTTAATCCTTCATCACAGGTATCCGTGCCAAAATTTTTCAAAACTTCTCTCTTTAAAAAATTCTACCCTTTCTTGTATTTTCATGAACATATATATTTAAACTTCATCTATTAGATCATTTATTCTTATTATTTTTGCAATTTAAATTATGTTTCTATCACTTATTGGTGATTTTTTAAACAATTTTTTAAAACAAGTAAGGTAGGATTTTCTTGCGGAGTTATTTCCCTTCTCTTAGGTTGGAGCTGGGTTGGGTGGGCAGATCTATCTAAGTGCGATTGGGTTAAGATATAAGGTATGATTTTCTTGCGGAGTTATTTCCCTTCTCTTAGGTTGGAGCTGGGTTGGGTGGGCAGATCTATCTAAGTGCGATTGGGTTAAAGTAGTCTAGTCGTGACTAGACAAGGGACGTTATCAAAGTTTTACTTTGGGTAAAAAAAACAACAACACACACACACCCACACACACAAAAAAAACTCTTTATGACTTGCGATCATGTCAACAGTACGTAAAAACTTTTTTATGAGAACTGATACGAATGAAGTGAGGTGAGCTTGTTTTTACGACACGTCATCACGGTAACGGTTATATTGTTCCGATGATGTCCAAATTCAGTTAATACGTTATACTAGTAGTAACGGTGGCTCCTTTATCTCTCTGAGTGGTAAAAGCATACAAATTGTGTACAAAAAGGTTGGTTAAAAGTAAAGGAAATATATGCAGTAGTTTAAAAGATCCATGTTTAAGATTCTCACAGTTAAATTTTATGATACACACTACAAAACGTAATGCAAAGATAGACTCCGATATTTCTTTTTTTTTATTTTATTTTATTTCTCCACTGCATTTTCAGTTATGTAGTTGATTTGTAGAGGTAAAGTTTGAACTCCGTTTACACTTTCTCATTGCATGATATAATATATTCTGTCTTTGCATCATTGATTTCAACTTATTTATTACCTGACGTTTTAATGTTTAATAAGAAAATCACGATCAATTGTTTTAAAAGCATCCGAAAGATCTAGCAATGCCAACAATTTAACTTTTCAATCACTCGTAACCAACAAGTAATGTAGCGGTTTAAGTGCTATGGTGTTTTGTATCAGCTGACTGGGAATTTTTTTTTATTAATTGTTTTACTTTAGGCGCTGTAAGTATAACGTCACACTAGCTTACGACAGGTCGTAAAATATGCGATAAAGAAGGCTTACAAAGAGTCGTAAGCCACGGCGACGTTGTACTTACGGCCTTAGATTACTAATTTAAAAAGTGAAAAGCAAGGGATATAATTGATTTCGAAAGAAAGCCACGGTTTGTTCCTAATATCCAACCCTGGCCTTTCTAAACAAAGTTCTTAAAGTAGCCTATTTGAAAAATAATCAGTATAAGTTTCCGTTACAAAAGATGAGTTCATAATGCATTCGCGTATTGGTTGTAAGCGGGGGGGGGGGGGGGGAGGGGGGGGGGGGGCGCGGCTTTCGACACAGTAAGTCCATGGTTCTAACCCTGCCCTTGTGACTTCGTCGCCTACATGTTGGGTCACTGCCAGTTTAATGTGACCGACTGAGAAAAGAATCTAGGTATTCCCCCCGTGTCTCGTGTGTGGCAGCCTGTGTATTTGTCAAACTTTAGTCTAGGGACCCGTCCACAATATAGCCTATTTCGTGTTTTACGTCGGACGTTAAGCAACAGAAAAAACAAACAAACACATACGGGAGAATAATATTACAAACATTCTTTAAAAGGGCTGATGGTACATTATCCAAGTCACAGGTTTTGGCGAGTTCCCTGATTCAGATATCTGTCACTTCAAATCTTGATAATTGTGTATCTACAAATGATTTTTTTTTTTACCATTATCACTTGATGCTTTAAAACAGTCTCTAATCCTATTAATATTGGTAGTGAAGGGCTTAAGAAAAATATTAAATTGATCGTGAATCGTTGACAACAGAAGAAACTAATTGCAGAAATTTTATGGATTTCAAAGAAAGAATACTTAAAAAGTACCAACTCGTTAGGTTCGAAATTCATAACAATGGAGAAATTGTCATAATTCACTGGTAAATTATTGTTTCGCGTTATAAATATAATTCTATCAGCGTTTAACAGACTTTTCTTCTTTTCATTTGAAATTTGAAACAACAGTATAAAACAGTTTTTACAATAGCCCTTTTTGGGCACTAAACAATTTTGAACAGTAGTAAATTAACCGCATTAGACAGTTTACTCCCGTTCCGATCCTACCCGTTTCCGCACAATTTTTCAAGTGGCATCGCTCACTTCTGCCACCTCGCCTGCGATCTGCGCACGCGCAAAGCGAACACGTCAGGTGGGGTCCCACGCATGTGCAGAGAGGCTGCTCGGTGTCGCTAAGACGACGCACAGGGATGCGACAAATTCGCGCTCTTGCGCACGCGATCTTGATTGGCTAAAAACAAGCTGCTTGTGGATTCTCTCCCCTTGGGTGTGAGGGCTAACGCGACAGTAAACTAGAGGAGCAAAGGCAGTTCCATCAGAAAAGAAGAAACACAAAAACAAAAGAAAGCGGCAGTTAATATAAAGAGAAAGTTTTCAATAAAAGGTTACATAAGAGGCTAAGTGAGTTACACTGACAAGGCCTATACCTTTGAACTGTCTAGGAGGAAAAGTGTTATGTGATTTAGCGGACAAGTGATTGAAGTACTAGAAGATATAGCAGATTCAGCAAGGTTTAGACACACGCACAACGTTTTGTTAATCCAGACGACCACTCAGCAGATCAAACACCAAAGCAAAGATCCAGCTGTGAGCAAATATTTCCGTGCAAGAACCAACTGTCTCGGACAAGGTGGGTACCGCTTCTCTTCTCTATTTACTATCTGTGTGTTTTCGGTACTTATTACAGAATAATAGCTCTTAAAGCAACCTGGATTTTTTTAAAATTATAATTACTGGCAGAAATGTGTACACGACGCTTGAGTGTATCTTTAAAGCCCCATACCGACCTTGCACTATTTCTAGGTCTCAACAGGTGAAAGGTAAAGATAACTACTTTTTAAAATAGTAATGATATTGTTATTTTGGCAAATTAACTCGTACATTATTCACATAAGGATTGCGCACTGCGACACTTGCATAACTTTTAAATAGCTCGAAATAGATTTCTCAGACAATTATTCCGGGTGACACATACAATTTTCAGACGTCCTTCTTGGGGTCCGTCCACAATGTAACCTATATTGTGCTGATGTTGGACGTTAAAACCAACTCAACTCAACTCAACTCATTTAGGGTGACGTTTATAACTGCATCTTATATGTAGCTTTGCGTGTTTCGAACTTTTTCTTATAGCGGTACTATTTTTAGAGGTTAATCAAAATCTATCAATTTTGTTATCATTGGTATTGGCTAAGACGCTTTAAGAAGTTGGTCGGTAGTCTTTGAGTATGCTAAAAGGTAAAGTCTACTGTTCAACAGAATCAGTACACAAAGTAATCTATGAATACATCAACCAGTATTACAATATTGATTCAGACAAATTGAAAACGGTTTATCACCAAAACAACCATTTATTCGATCATTCAGTTATCTCTCATGTTATTATTGGCAAAACATTGTTTTGTTTAACAGTGTGTCTAGCAAATCAACTACGCAATTCTAATTGGAATTTTTTTACTTGGATTTGGTGTGATAAACATTTCCGAAATATCTCATGGTTGAATGTGTACAATAATCATTGTAGAGACTGATTTATGTCTCCATTTTAAAACCAACTATAATTTTAATAAATTAAGTCTCCTAAGCCAATAATTATGGCATTAACATTTAACACTAAAAACGCACATACTTTACAACAGTCAAGAGTATACAGTCACCATTGTAGGCCCTTGCAAACATGAGCTCACCCACGCTAAAAGAAATCGTGACCTCCGAATAACAACATACTGTGTGCCTCTTTTATTTATTAAGTTATTCCAATACCACCTTGTTGCACTGAGGTCGCGAAATGTATGTATTGCAAACAACAGAAAGGAGGGTGACTAATAATCTTATTAGCGATTCGACAAGGCGACGTTAATCGCACCACGATCTCAATAATACAATGCAAAAAGAAACGGGGAAACCCAGAGAAAACTATGTAGGCGTAGCGATAATTAAGTTAGTAACAGAGTGAGTGGAATATTGAATGGTAAACAGAGCGACTTTAGACTCACGGATTTTCATAGTCTGGTGTAGACATATAGACTTATGAACATTTCATAGTGTGAACGTTTAGACTTATGAACTTTCATAGTGTGAACTTTTAGACTTATCAATATTTCATAGTGTGAACGTTTAGACTCAAGAACATTTCAGTCTAGTGAATAATTCTTTTATAGTTATTCCATGCTTGCTTTTCATTTAGAAATGGTCGCCATAATTATGCGTTAAATTCAACTGAGGAGTTGAGTTGGTTACTAGACAAAGTGTAACTTTAGCACAACAAAGTCTACATTAAGGAGGGCGCGGTGGACTTGGGGTAGAACATCGACTTTCGACGCAAACGGTCCGAAGTTCGAGCCCTGGTCAATTTGCTTCCTACTGGTTGGGTCGATGTCAGTTTAATGTGATCGGCTGAGACAGAAGTCATGGTATCCCCGTCCTGTCTCGTGTGGGGCAACACATAAAATTTTAAACGCCAGTCTTGGGTCCGTCCTCAATATAGCCTATACACTGCTGATGTTGGACGTTTAACCAACTCAATTCAATTGCTACATTGTGGACGGACCCCAATTGATTTGATTGATATTATAACATTATCTTTTATATTTTCCGCAATAATTAACATTTTAAGACATTAAAAAAGGCTCAAACGATTTCAGATGCTAAAATTATTAAAATTTAGCAATTAATTTATTTGACTTTGAAAGCATGCTAAACATAGGGTGATACTTTGCTTAGAAACACCCGTCAAGGAAATCCGATGTAAAACATTGTCTCAGTATTAATTACTTTTTGTTATTGTGCCCACCTGAATCTGTGGCATAGCATTATGTTTCCATGCCAAACGATCCTGCGCCAGTCTGAGGTTTATATGTAGCTGGGTCCCTGTACATTCTTTTATGTCGCCGTACCACTTCCTGCTGGGTCTGCCTTTCCCTCTTCATTCTTCAAAATTGTGAACCAAACATTAACAATAGCAGGCATAGAAATATATTTATACATCAAAAAGTTTTACATTGAAGAAAAAAAGTTCGCTTTGATTGGTTCAAGGTGTCCGAATTTTCTGACGAATCACTTATACGGAGACCAGTCGCTCTAGCCGAGATTCGAGCCGCGGACCTCCAGTTCATCTGTCTAATGCGCTATATGACTGAACAATCATCGCTCTCTATTGTAAGCGGGGGGCACGGTGGCCCTGGGGTAGAACATCGACTTGCAAAAGGTCCGTGGTTCGAGCCCTGGCGATTTCGCTCCCTATGTGTCAGTTTAATGTGACCGGCTGAGACAGGAGTTACGGTATCCCCGACCTGTCTCGTGTGTTGCAGCACGTAAATTGTCAGACGCCAGTCTAGGGACCCGTACACAAATAACCTATATAGTGCTGATGTTGAACTTTAAACCACCTCAACTACTACAACTACATTTTCGACAATTTTTGTGTATCTTGTTTACATGTTATGCCTATTTTAAAAATCTTTAATTCACAGTTTTGAAGGACATACATCCATATTTGTGCTGAAATCATAGATAAACAATACAGTTCAATGCCTTTTTGGCTCACAACTCTTTTAAAATGCATGCATGTGAAAAAGGTGTAGTATTTAACCATTGTCTGTGTGGTCGCACAGTGTGTAAATGGCAGTCTTAGTCTGACAGAATAGACTGTAGTTCAAAATCAATGAACAGATCGAATGACACTAAGTAGTCTTTATCCACGACTTTCACTTGATTAAAACAATCAATATTATATCATGCGTCAGTTGATTATCATAGGTACCGCAGTACAACACTTTGTACTTCATGGTCACAAAAAATCAATGATTGGTTGTCTTCTTAGTCTTTCTGTAGTGAAAGTTGATGAAGTTTTTCCGCATCCCTACGTTGTTGTCTGACTGAAGTAGAAAAAAAATCGTTGCTTGTATCTGTACAACAAGAAGAATGTATAGACTATTCCCTTAGGATTTTCTACCTGAATAAGCGTATTCACCAATTAGTGTACGGGACATGGCAAACAGTAAATGATCAGCTGGACAGTTTGTCCTTGCTAACTTAGTCCATTGGCACTGATCCAAAACCTGCCTTGGAATTCATGGGATGGCAAGTACAACGTCGTGCTAAGCTTACGACCCTTTATAAGACGTGTAAATTAGAAGGTTACGTTAACGTCTAGATATAAGCTACCTAGTTGTACATGAGGGCCCTGAAGTATATTGTTCTACTAAACTACCAATGAAAGAACCATGCTGATCCAACGAAACTAAATATTATTATTGTCCAAGGAAAGGTTAGATCTTATTCAATTTTACAAAAGCTATTGCCTTGTAGAATTGATTTCAGGTGGACCAATAATCTAAACAAGAAATAACAGTATTTTCCTTTTATCTCGCCTCTTCACTCACATATCTCGCCCGTCTTCTGTCTTTAAATAAACTTTGACATTACCGCCAGCATCGCATCCTCTGTGTTCCTTTTTGCGTTGCTATAATAATAGATATATTAACGTATGTACAGCGCTGTTGTAAGTTAGGACTCTTCCAAAGATATGCATTTAAGAAGTCTTTCAGTCTTACGACGAGTTTAAGCAGCTGGGAGGTTGTAATCACGACACTTAGGGTCGCAAATACATATACACAATATCTTCACATTCCGTTCTTCCCATTTGCTAGGCGAGTTGTAAAGGGGGGGGGGGGGTCGGCTTCCGACGCCAAAGGTTTGGGTTCGAGCTATCCCTACTGGTTGAGTCGGTGTCAGACGAAGCATCTTCAAGCAACCACGATCTTCTGCTTTACTCATCCACAGCATTCCGAACCGGTGCGCAATAAAATTTCTCCGTCTAAAGCTTGGGTCTCCTGTTGTTCTTTGGAATAATTATTAGTATGGGTTGTCAACTAGTGATTCTTAATATCCACCACTTGTGTAACAGTTTATACATCTCTCCATCTTAGTCTTGGTCCTCTTGTTCTTCCTTGGAATAGCCGGGATTGCCAAAAGGTGATTCCTGATACCCAACAGTTGTCTTACCATTTTTGCAACATGGCCAGGGGGTCCGGGGGCGCGGTGGCCCTGGGGTAGAACATCGGCTTCCGACGCAAAAGGTCCGGGTTCGAGCCCTGGCGATTGCTCTCCCTACTGGTTGGGTCGGTGTCAGTTTAATGTGACCGGCTGAGACAGGAGTCATGGTATCCCCGCCCTGTCTCGTGTGTGGCAGCACATAAAATTGTCAGACGTCAGTCTTGGGGCCCGTCCACAATATAGCCTATATAGTGCTGATGTTGGACGTTAAACCAACTCAACAACAACAGCAACTCAACAACAGCGAGTTGTAAGCTTACGTCGACTTTGTTCTTACGGCCACTACAGTTCCACTTTTAAATCTCCGTTTTTAATCCTTGCCTACCTCCATGATTGTATAGTTTAATGTCCAGTTTTGAATGCTCTTCATTATTTTATTTCCATTTCAATGCCTTTTTGTCTCTTCATTAGTTTAGTCTTTTTTCTTCGATATTCCCTCTCTTTTTCGTTCTCTAGTTTTATGTTTTAAATTTAGATTCTATTTTTTTCACAATTTTTTTAACAAAATGAATCATATCCTCGTATATCTCATAGTCTCTACGTCTTTTGTTCCTCCTCTTTTTCTACCCACACGTATTTTTTCACGTTTCCAACTTATCTCTCTGTCTCTGTCTCTGTCTCTGTCTCTGCCTTTCTGCCCGTCTGCGTCTGTCTCTCTTTGTCTTTCTGTCTGTCTTTCATTTGGTCGATATGTCTTGTTTTGGTTGTTTTTTTTTCTTCATTCCTCTCCCTCTTTTAAACTGCGTCCATTCATGAATAACTGCTTCTTCATACAATTGTTTTACTTTTCTGTCTATTGCTATCTGCAAACGCTGTAGTTGGTAATTTATAATTATATAAATATAAATCTACTGTTTAGATTATTTTTTTCTCGTCTCGACCAACGACAAAATCTCGGTGCCAGTGTAATGTAACCGGCTTAGACAGGATTACAGGTCTCCCCGCTCTGTCTCGTCTGTAGAGCAGTATGTAAAGTTGTCAGACGTCAGCCTTGGGCCCGTACCCAATATAGCTGTTATAGTGCTGACGTTTGATGTTACACAACAACTTAACTCAACTCAACCCCAAACAAGCTCCTAACACTACCTATTCGCCACAAGCTTCCTATAGTTGGTACAGCTACTCAACGCTAAGCCTTTGTTAAACGTTTGGCCAAAACTGATTTCCCCTGTGCCTCCTAGTGCAAAAATCTCTCCGTAAATATCCCGTCTACGCCAGGGCCCAATTATTGACCTGTCTACCTAAGATAAAATGAGGACGCAACGAAGCATCCAAGGTCAATTTCGCACCATGGCATCGTTACAACCGAACGAACCTATGATCAGCACTAAACCGCATCACTTGGTCAGCGGAGTTCCCCGTTACAATGACAGTTGCTTTGTGACCAGTGGCTGTATTTGCACCGTTGCGGTAGATTACAACATCACGTAACATTGTAAGTACGAGAAAGCTTACGACGAGTCGTAGGCTACCGCCACGTTGTTCTTACGATCCAAAGTTAGTTCACACGGCTTCATAAGGACATGTTGGGGGAGCTTTTTATGAAATATTCACTGACATAGTGGTTATAATTGCTAGACAATATTATGGTTATATTATGCTTTATTTTAAAGATCAACGTTTGGTGGTGCACAATTAGGCAAAGCGAGGAGTTAAAGACATAAGTGAAGTACAGGTTTTTTTGTAAATAATATAACGTTGTATTTAGTTAAATCAAAATTTTCCTAGCGTCTGACGATCCAATTGGTTCAAGTCAGCTCCAGCAAACTCAGCATAATAGTCTAAATCTAGATCTATTCTCGTTGCGGAGCCCCTTTCGACGCCTCTTCAAGAAACCACGATCTTCTGCTTTAATCATCCACAGCATTGCGAAACGATGCGCAATAAAAATCTCTCCGTTTCAGGCTTGGTCCTCACCTTGTTCTATGGAATAATTATTAGTCTGGGTTGCCAACTAGTGATTCTTAATATCCACCACTTGTGTAACAGTTCATACATCTTTCCATCTCAGACCTGGCCCTCTTGTTCTTCCTTGGAATAGCCGGGATTGCCAAAAGGTGATTCCTGTAACCCAATAGTTGTCTGACATTTTTGCAACATGGAGAGGGGGGCGCGGTGGCCCTGGGGTAGAACATCGGCTTCCGACGCAAACGGTCCAGATTCAAGCCATGGTGATTGCGCTCCCTACTGGTTATGTCGGTGTCAGTTTAATGTGATCGGCTGAGACAGGAGTTATGGTATCCCCGCTCTGTCTCCTGTGTGGCGCCACAAAAAATTGTCAGACGTCAGTTTTGGATCCCATCTACAATATATCCTATATAGTGCTGATGTTGGACGTTAAACCAACTCAACAGCAACAACAACAGCAACAACAGCAACAACAACAACAACAACATGGGCAGCCCAATCAATAGTAACTATGTGGTCCTTGCGGTGGATACATTGCAGACAGGATAAATGTGAAAAAGATTGTGGTAGAGAATACTAAAAGATATATGTAAAACGATGTTAACAAAAATAAAACCTTAATTTGAAATGGATGACCAATAGCATAATTTATTAAAAAAAATTATGTCTTACCATTTCCAGGGATATCATCAAAAAACTCTTAACTAATTTTGGACGTCAAGAAAATTATCTAAAAAAGACTTGTTATGTTCTACTTTGATTATAGCCAAAGTAATCACCTTCGATTTCAACTGATTGATATACCGCAACGTTCTAAATAATCACGAACAAAATGTTGTTTTGCGGTGTAAAAAAGAAATGATAAGGTTAACATTCCTGATTATGTTAAAAAGCGAATGCTCCTTCGCCCGAATTATATTTTCACCATATCCTTTGTTTTTTATGTTAAGTTCCAATAGAAAATATTTACAGTAGCTGCCTGCTGTAAAGGTATTGTCCGCTAGTATACCTAGCTGCTTTAACAAATAATCTTTTTGAAAATTTCCTCTGGTGGGAAAAAAAAAGATAAAACAAAATACTTTAATACTTTATTCACATTGAAACTCTTGCCAGGAATGGGAAGAGAAACATTTACAAAATACCATCATATAATGTTCTGAGTTAAGATGGTTAACTTGGTAATTAAAACAAAACCTAAGCTAGCCATTAATTATTACAACGTTATAGTCGAAACAAAAGAAGCTAAAAGTAAGATCGCTTTCTGAATATGTTATTGTGTTTGCCTTATTAACATTATAACAGGCTGGACAAAAAAAAAACAACACAAAAATCCCATAACAGTCTCTTAGTTATCAGGTCAAGCATACGGAAATTATATTGAATGTGCGTGCCTGTGGAAAACGCTTTCTGTGAATTAATGTTACCTTATTAAACTTCGCCAAATGTTTTAGATCCAGAAACACGCATTCAAAACTTTAATAAGAACGCGAGGAACCTCCTCACAATGGTTATAGCCGGTTTTTTCCTTGTCAATGTTCTCTGCTCATTAAATATGAAACTGCATCCTGAATGGGCAGCTTGTTGGGCTTAGAAGAAACACAATGTTCACATTAGAATTAACGCTGTGCATTCCGTCATGTGGAAAATATAATGCTTTTCAAGGGAAACGAATACAGAACATTGAATATGGGGTACATTCACAAATATAACCTATTAAAAAGATGTTTTTTAACAATAAGTTGCATTGAATATTATAAAACTTTTTTGAACAAAAGTGGAAAGAGATTATTAAAATAATTAAAATGTAACAATACTGTAAATTCGGTTGTAAGAAAGCTTAGTTTGCTTCTAGCTTATAAAACGATTTCAAATCACAAATGTAATTTGTTTTTATTTTGTTTTTACCAATTACGTTGTATTGAATACATCACATTTTTTAAAAACAAATACTTTGTTTCCAAGTGGAAGGAGACAAAACATAATTAAACGTCTAGCAACCCATTAAATTTGGCTGTAGGAAGCTTAGTTTGCTTCTATCTTATGGAACGATGTCAAATCAACCTTTCTTATACTTTTAAGCCACGATATTTCTGGCAATTATAAACAATCTAGATGTATCTGTAGGATATGTATTTTCTAGACCATTGCTGTCTTTGAAGAGGCTTACGCAAAACAAACATGGTTTTGGAAAGCTTGCAAGCAACTAAATGTGCATATAGAGAGTAGTTTTTTGATTGGTTGATAAGAATGACGAAAATTAAAGGAGATAGATAGAGAAGGTGGGTGAGAAAGAGAGAGAGGGAGAGGGGGAGAAAGAGAGAGAGAGAGAGAGAGAGAGAGAGAGAGAGAGAGAGAGAGAGAGAGAGAGAGAGAGAGAGCGAGCGAGAGAGATAGAGTGAGAGAGGAGAAAGATAGAAACTCAGTAATTGATTAAGTAATACAAAAACGGTGTTGAATAGCCCGATATTAAAACAACATTAATTTTAGCTGTTTCTGGATTTCTCTAATACCCACAAAAATTGAACATGTCGTCACCTCAATTGCGTGTTGCTCTACCTAATTCTATAAATTTCCTAAATCTTAAGCATGCTATATATGAGATTATACAATTTATGTGACAGTATGGTTTACGACAAGAAAATAGTGCCTTTGCTTACTGCAAGCTATTAAACAGGATAGGTCTGATTAGATATCCTAAATTATGCTAGCATGAAATCGAGTGTGCTCTGCAATAGTACCTCGTGTCCATTTTGCTAAATTTTACCAGTTCATAATATCTTATGTCGCATACTTATATGACTTCTGGTTGTGTTGGCGTCAGTATAATGTGACCGGCTGAGACAGGAGTCATTGCATCCCCGCCCTGTCTCGTGTGTGACAGCACATAAAATTGTTAGACGTCCTTGTCAGGACCTGTGCGCAATATTGTCTATATAGTGCTGATGTTGCACGTTGAAACCAACTAACTCAACGCATGCTTATTTTATACAAGCGTGCAAATAACCGTGTAAATTTGGATTCACAATTATCTCATATAACGTGACAATAGATAGTTGGTCAATCTAAAAGATAAGGCGTTTGACAAAGTTACTGCTCTAACATTTCATGTAAGACATGATAATACTTGTTCCTGCAGAAAAAAAATCAAACGTTTCATAAGATAGTTGGTTTTAAAGTAGTAGATTCGATGCTAATGAACGCACAGCTTTAATATTTTCAGACAAGCTGCGCAATATATTTAAAAAGGTATAAATGCGAAAAAGTGATTTTCGCAAAAACAAAACAAAAACAAAAGTGGAGTTGAGATAGTTTTGCAGAACGCGCCCATTAAAGATGCTCTGGTGGTTATGCAATTTTCATGAATGTGAAGCTGAGAGAGACACTGCGTTAGTTTTAAATGCAAGCGCTATCGCCATAAAACGTGTAAATGGCACTTCTGAACACGTCCTAACAGTTTTAAAGACCTTGCCAAAATGGTTTCGACAAGTGCATCAATGCTCATTTAAAATCCCAGAGGAAGCGACACAAACGATTAGAGAGCTGTGAGCAAGAGGGGGGAAAATCCAATGGGTTGTCGGGTTTCTACGTTAGTCTAGATATACAATAAAGGCAGGGCTCATCCTTTTAGGGAGGTGTGCAAGAAGCTTTTATAGCCTAAAGCCTGCAGTTTTCCATGGGAAGGACAGCGTTCAACAAGATAGGCATGGGAGTTTCCGTGAGAGACCTCCCGCCTCCAATAAATTTTAGTGAAACTTAAAGTAACTTAGAGCTCCCTTAACCTTAATCCTAACCTTAACCCTTCTCCCAATTCATAGCAAAATTAAAGAAAATAAGAAATACGAATAAAAGCTATTTTAAATAAACTATTGTTAATTGGATAATACAAAACAAACAATTCCATAAATGGTTGTCAATTGCTTTCTTCATAAAAGTGGACAATGCATACAATGTAAACAGAATTCGAGATTTAAAAAAGGATAAAAAATGGAAAATAACAACACACAAACAACGGCAAGAAAAGTTCCTTTAAACGGAAAATTCTGAAAAAAAAGTACATCGCAGACTTGTATACAATGGAAACGCACTTGTCCTCTGTCAAGCAATTTTGTGAAGATGACCCCTGGTGAATTACAGGAAAGCCATCGCAAGCCAGTGAGTCTAAGCCCCTTAAATCCACGGTGAAAAAGAAGCAAAAGGCACACCTCACAAACGGCCCCAAGGGCAACTTGTATAGATTGACCAAAGATCAAAAGTATTGATCGGCGCATTCTCACTTCACAATAAGTAAACATACATACATACATACATACATACATACATACATACATACATACATACATACATACATACATACATACATACATACATACATACATACATACATACATACATACATACATACATACATACATACATACATACATACATACATACATACATACATACATACATACATACATACATACATACATACATACATACATACATACATACATACATACATACATACATACATACTTACACACATACATAAACGTCGGATTAGTTCTTCAGATTTTGAGACCAACGCTCTATCACGTACGCCAGTTGGTCCGAGAACCAACCAATATCCCTCTCTTATTAGCAAAGATAGTTTTATTGTTTGACATGAACTATGTATCATTTGCCCTCATTTTTAGACATACATTAAGTCCAACTGTACTTTTATGTTCTTTATACTAATTGATATTTTGTGTTTTGTTATTGCGTGTATTGATTTACGGCTTTATGAACGAAGACTTGTAATTTTGAAATGTTGTTAATTTTTGCTTCAACAGAAAGACGTCAACATCTTGGGTCAAAAGCACCAGAACAAGTGTTACAATACCAGTGAGTATGTCTGTTTGTAAAGAAAAGTATTGATTTGAAATAAACGGATCTCTTTTCTATACCATAGATAAAATTTCATTTAAATGAATGCTTCAAACATCTTTTTGATATTCCCCTTTTTGGTTTAAGTTTTTTTTTTTTGCTTTTGGTATAAATATGGTGCCGTTCGTCCCTCACGCTTTTCACCGCTACTTTTCGATTTAAACAATAAAGATATTTAGGTCGTTGTGAAGTTATACTGCTTCATTGTATATAAACAACAACAACAACAACAACAACAACAACAACAACTACAACAAACCACATATAGAACAACAACAGCAACAACAAAAATATATGCGTATAACAAGGGAAACAACAACAATTTCTTGTTCTTAGTATGTAGTTGGAGTTGGGTTCATAACGTCGAATATTACCAGCAAGGCTATACCTGAGAAAACTAAACAATGACGCATTAATATGAGAGAAATAAATCTTCCCGGTCCATGGATTCGAACCCAGCACCTCCCTACTGGAAATCAACGCTCTGCCACATGAGTGAGTTCGCCACCCAATCCCCTGACCTTACTGTAGTGATTGATCCGCATTATTTGTAGAACCTGACGAACTTTTGTTTCTATGAATAAAAAACAACATTCTAATACAGAAAACAACATGAAGAGTGCGACAGTTTCAATCACACTATAGATCCAGCAATGGCGCATACAGCCTTTGAAGACAACATGTGATGTTTTGCATGACAGCAACCTCAATAAAGCTGATTATAATACCGCCTGAATGCGTGTGTTAGTTTCTTCCTAATGTCAGTGTGGGTGGTTTATGGAGTGTCGGCCGAGAGAACGGGATACAGAAAGAGAGGGAGAGATAGAAGCGGATGAGAGAAAGAGAAGCAGAGATAGAAGAGGATGAGAGAAAGAGAGGGAAAGATAGAAGAGGATAAGAAAAAGAGAGGGAGAGAGGGGAAAAGAAATTTGAAGAGAGAGAAAGAGAGAAAAAGAGAAATAGAGAGAGACAGAGAGAGAGTAAGGAAGAGAGAGAGAGGGGAAGAGAGAGTTTGTTTTTACGGCAAGTTAGCACAGCAACGGCTATAATTATAGTGAGGGATTCAAATAAAGAGACGGAGGGAGAGAAAAAGATAGAGAGAGATAGAGGGAGAGAAAGAGAGATAAAGAAAGAGTGTATGTATATGTAGGATTTTCAGAGATCTTGAACGCAATTTGATACTGAAAGCCTCTGCGATTGTTTCCATTTTCTTTAGAGTGTTTTACGTATCCCTTTTAAAGCTCATCGTTGAAAAGATTCAAACATAACGCACTCAAGGTTAAAAAAAATATCCTCGAACAAAATCTCTGTTGAAGATTTAAAGACTTGAGTTCTATCAAGAATTGCAATTTTTATACAGGGTTTTTTTGTCTCCGTTTATACGAGGTTTAAGGTAAGAGGGTCATTAAACAAATTATTCGAACAGCGGAATTTCAGCAAACTCTATTAATTTGGTATCAACTTAATAAACTGTGAAGTTTTACTAGGCAGCACCAGCCTTTAAGACTATGGGTTTTTCTTTGTTTTTCACTCCTTTCTTGTGTGTAAGTAAACATGTCACCAAGGGATCAATATATCAAAAATGCGATTTAGTTACTAACACGGATATAAATACAATGTTATTTTTGTTTCTATCTCGATTAACTATTGAGATAATCTGAGAAAAAAAATACCTTTGCGTGCATATCAAAGTCTATATCATTACTAAAAACAGTATTGCATGTTATTTTTGCTTGGTTGATAAGGTATTGAAGCACACATGGTTTTAAATAAGTATTTCACGAAATACAATAACATTACCAAAGGTTTCCAGCACCGAATGTCACATTTAACCTCATCCTGCAAAAACCTAAAAATGATGATGGTGATAATAATAAAATATGAGATAAATAAACCTACCCTATATAATTCTTATTATTTATACAATAGTGTTCGTTTATATGTAAATAATAATAACAACAACAATAATATACATATATTGTATAACTGCCAATGACACATTCACATATATAAATATCCACATAATTCTAATTCCCGTTATCCGTAAAACGCTCCTGCTATATTTTTCGTTTTTTTTTCCTTTTCTATCCGAGGCATATTATGCCAGATGGTGTTTTCACAATGATTTTGCGCAAATTTGTTTAAAGCAACTGACATATAATGAATTTTGTAAAGATTATATTAAACTTTCTTTTTCTTTTAAATCCAAAAATGTATACTTTTAGTTCCGTTTAATTTTCTGTACTTTGTGTGTTGTATTTAAATTTTAATAAAATTGTGTGAGACAGGTGTCAGATATATAAAATGAGGTATAATTTCATTTTTTTAACATTCAGTGGGGTTAAAACATCGGCATCCAATTCAAGAGATTAAGAGTTTGAATCCTGTTCGATCCATCTTTCAGTGTTCAGATTATGCGTTTTCAGTACAATGTGAGCGTCCAGGTTTGAGGGTCCAATCACCGAATGATTGTTATCTTTTTACACAACTCGAGGCAGTCGGTACAGTGTCAGAGTAGCTTACGATTCCCAGTGAGGCTTTTTATTTTACGACTCCTAGTAAGGCTTCTTATTTTACGACTTCTAATAAGTCTTCTTTTTTATGACTCTTAGTAAGTCTTCTTATTCTTCTATTGTTACTACTCCTAGTAAGGCTTCTTATTCTTCTATTGTTACTACTTCTAGTAAGGCTTCTTATTCTTATATTGTTACGACTCTTAGTGACGCCTCTTATTTTACGACTTGTGAGGCTTCTTATTTTACGACTCGTGAGGCTTCTTATTTTTCGACTCCTGGTAAGGCTTCTTACTCTTATATTGTTACGACTAGTCTTAAGCCTTCTTTTTGCTTAGACTGTTATGACACCTAGAAAGGCTTCTCATTCTTATAATTATTACTACGACCATTAGTAAGGCTTCTTCTTATTACTTTTAATTTTTACGACTCCTAGAAAGGCTTCACATTCTTAATATGTTACGACTCCTAGTAAGGCTTCTTACTTTTTTTAAATTATTACAACTTTTAGCAAGGCTTCCTATTCTTATATTGTTACGACTCCTAGTAAGGCTCCATATTCCTTTATTGTTACGACTCCTATTAAGGCCTCATATTCTTATATTATTACGACTCCTAGTAAAGCTTTTTATTTTTATTTTATTATTACAACTCCTCCTGAGACCTCTTTTTGTATGTTACAACCAGTCGTTAGGGTTCTTATTCTTCTGTTGTTATGATGAGTCGTAATCCTTCTCAACTTTGTATGTACAGCCCTAAAGCACATTAAATTTGGAGACAGCATCGGTGATTCAATTTTTGTTCCTTTCCGATATATAAAATTTTTGTCAATCAAGTTAAAAAACAATTCAAGATACTTCAGCTTCCGGCATGGAGATTTCATGAGACAAAACAAAAACAAAACAAAAATCAACAGGTAAGGAAGAAAACAATAAAATATAAATCCAGAATATACATAAAGGATAAACAAAAGAAAGTTAGATTGTAATAAAGAGACATCAAACATTGTACACAAATTTTATCCTATCAATGAAAATATAACAACGCACTTATGGTGATAGAATGTTTCTACTAAAAAAGAACAGTATTAAAATAAATAAATAGATTAGATTAGATTTAATTAAAGAAAATAAGTGTTTAGAAGAAAGAAAGAGAGACATTCGGAGGGGAACGAGAACCAATAGCTTAATTCTAAAACAAATGAATAATGTAGATCTAAGGAAAATGACATATATTTGATGAGAGGGAGAGAGACAAAGAGAGAGAGAGAGAGAGAGAGAGAGAGAGAGAGAGAGGGGGGGGGGGGGGGGGGGGAGAGAAAGTGGCAAAAAAAAAATGGGTTGGTAACCAACAATGTCTTCTGAAATAATGATTCATCTTTGAAGAAGACATTATCCCTAGGTTGAATGCTTAAAAGTTGAATATCTATATCTAAAATACTATGTTTAACAATTATTTTCTCAACATAACTAAGTAACGTGAGAAGAAAACAAATCTAGCACATAATGAAATAGAAAAAGAGATAGTAGCTATACATGCAAACACATTTTTTCACCGCTGTAATAGGCCTACCTTTACAATAATTCACAATTACAAATCATCTTTAAATGTCGTTCATGTAACATAAAGTTAGATTTGTGAAATTCCGTTTCAAATTTGAAAGCTACTTTTATCAATCAAAGATCAATTTATGATTATTATTTGAAATCCATTTCATCGTTTAAAATTACAAAAACGTGATTTAGGAATAAAGTTAAAATGCTTTACAATATTAAAACTAGTTTGGCCTACATTGTCAAACAATTAAACTGGCGTAATGCAGAACGAAGTTAAACTAGCATTTTCTATAACACTGAGTTTTGATTTAACAGCAGATTTATTTGTGTTTGCCTTCCTACCTTTAATTTGTCCATTTATTTGTTAAAATAATTATTATTGAATGCATTTGGGATTGTTTGCTACCATAAAATTAAAAAAAAAATAAACAATTGAAAAGAATCTTAAAAGGTTGGGAAAGAAAGAAAGAGAGAGAGAAAGACAGATAGATAGATAGATAGATAGATAGATAGATAGATAGATAGATAGA
>RQTK01000409.1:130766-155766 GCA_003991915.1 Elysia chlorotica
GAGAGAGAGAGAGAGAGAGAGAGAGAGAAAGAGAGAGCGAAATGAGGGGAGATTATAATTATCTTTGTGTGAGTGTGTCAACCAATAGAAGCATTAGAAGAAGAAAACGAACAAAATGGATTGTTAGCTCAGCACTTCCGTAAAGATACGTTAGCTATTATTAAGAAAGGTATTTAAGATGTGCTTTTAATGTTTTTGTTATTTTTAGCACTTACCATTTTCATAATATATATTTAAAAAATTGCAATGATCATAGAATACTTTGAATAAAAAGGAAGTGGAAGTGGGTGGAAGAGGATTACAAAGAAAAAAAAGATAGAGAGAGAGAGAGAGAGAGAGAGAGAGAGAGAGAGAGAGCGAGAGAGAGAAACAGAGAGAGAGAGAGAGAGTGGGAGATGAAGGGCATTATGTGTATGTGTGTATGTGTGTATTTGTATATGTATGCATGTGTCTAGGTGTCTATGTGTATACAAGTGTGTGTATGTGTCTCTGCGTGTATGCATGTCTGTGTGTATGTCTAAGGCAATGAGGAAATGTAAAGAGATAAAGGAAACAAGTATCTAACCTGACAGTTAACCAATGGCTGATAAAAAAAGAACAATTTTGAGATGATTTCTTTTTCGACAAAATATTTTCGCCAACCCTGCACCTTCTTACATGCAATCAGAAACGTTACAGTGACGACCATCTTTTTCGAATGTTCGGTATGTTGTAAAAATGTAAATTTACGTGTTGAATTTATTATCTTTTTTTTTTTTAAACAACAACCAACAAACTAACTGTCTACATTTTAACAACTAAAGGAACGTTGTGGATAACATAGATGAAATTACAAAATAATCTCCTTGTTTTGTTTCTGCTTTCCATCACTGCTCTTCTAGCAGCCTTACCAAACTTAATTTTTTTCATTGATACGAGAGTTTTGAAATTTTCTATCTTATTATTAACTAATTTATTCAACACGATATTTGATTGCTGAATACATTGCCTCAAGACACACAGAGACAAGCATAACCAATATTGCAGGCGTGAATATGAATTTAAGGCCCGCTTTCTTAACGAAAATTGCCATGCTTATGTTTTATTAAAAACTAAGCTTATGTTTTATTATTTATTATTTATAGTGCGGAAGAAAGGGGAGGACTTTTTCATGGCCCCACTTCTTGATACTGCGTAGATCTTAATTTCTTGTCCTTTGGTGTACAATTTTGAAGAGACTTCAAATTATTTTAATAGGTCAACACCAATTAAAGCAAGCGTTATACAGACATACGTTCGTATTGATTTCCACGTTTACGGTTACGGATACACCACTCTCCAATTTTTCTGTTCCATAGGTCTTTACAAAGTTTCTTACTAGATCTAGATATAGATCCCTCTTTTTTCACAATTTACTTTTCGCATTCCGCCCCTCCTTCATTTGTTTAAATTTTTTGTGTTCTCTGTTTGAATAAGGTTTGTCTGTGGATTTCTCTTCGCAATACAAAACCAGTTGTCACCTGCATCTCAAAGTGTGCTTTTCACAACATAACAATTATATGCATTTTTTTTCAAATTTTTGCGTCTGTACACTATTTGTAGACATTTGACATCATGTATAAAAAAAAGTTCTCTGAAAGTCTATCGTAGTCGCCCTTTAAAATATCGTAGTCACCCTTTAAACGACCGTAGTCACCCTTTAAAATATCTTATACCTCTGACATGTAAATCACCAAAAAAAAAAAAAAAACAACCAGTAAAGCCTAAAGGAACGGCACACAACAATTGGTTAGTGCCTGTATGATTGAGATTTATAGGTGTCTGGAATGTTTCAAAATTTTGTACCACCAAGATTTGGTTGGTCGAAGATGACCAGAGAGGACGATTCCGTCCTGCCTTTCTCTTTTCTTTCTTTCTTTTTCTTTCTTTCAAATTTCGTTCTCTCTTTGGGTTTCCGGTCTCTCAACTGGAATATCACCGCTGGTAGAAATCAACGATGGGAAAAATGTGTCCAATTTCGACCCCCTTCTGGCTGGGTCGGTGTTAGTATAATGTAACCGGTTGGTACCTGCGTTATGTCTTGGTGTCGCAGTATCTAATTTTGTCAGATGTTTTTCTTGGAAGCCGCGGTCCACGATAAAGCTTTGCTCCTGACGTTGGAATTCTAAGAAACTTAATGACTCGCACATCTGAAGGTCTCGATAACATTTAGACTTGTGATATGTTTTTCTATTTTGTACAATCAAAGTATGTTCCAATACTAGACCAATTCTTTTCGCCACATTTCTTTATGTTATTAGAGATAAATTTTAAAGGCATTTCCGCATTTTTTAAGGCACACATCTGCGGAGGTGTCAGTCTTTACTACATTCAAACGTTCGACTCAAGTAACAAATAGTTTCATACGTGCCATAAAATAAACTTTATGTCAATCATTTTGTTATCATAGATTAACATTTCTCTTTTTTACAATCACATGACTTAGCCATAGATTAATTTATCCTGTTATATAATTATTTTACTCTTACAGCAACATTTTAAATCAAATACATTTTTTGAAATAAATTATATGTATTGAAAATTAATATCTATTATACAATCGTATTTCCACTAAAAAAGCTAATATTATTGAAATTTCAATAGCAGTACGGTTTTATTTCCTAATATGCTTACTTCTTTATTTATTTTGCAATGAAGCAAAAACAAAACAACTCTTTATTTACCCAAAACTGTTGATATGCTAAATTGCGTCTTCCAATGATCTGGGCACGATACACTTAAAACTGAAATAACGACCTTTCTAACAATGTACATTTTTTGTAAAGGCCCAACCCACTCACTTTCGTAGCAGAATGAAATTTGTGCCTTGCAGCATAGCTTTTGGCAATATATCGAAGCTAGGGCGAAACTCTAAAGTTATTGATAATTATACCCCCTATTGTCTCAGCCAAAAATCATTCTTGCGTAAAGTCTTAAGTATGCTGGTGACGTTCATACAAAACATATATTTTTAAGAACAAAGTAAATACTTATGGAACAAATTGTTATGACTACACGTTGTGAGAAGATAAAGCAACAAATGTAAATGCTGATGCAACACAGTTGTACATATGAAGTAAGATGCAATTGTCTAAAGGGCTTGCAAGCATACACCAATTTTAGTTTTACAAACATCGAAATAATTTTATAGTTTAACTGAATGATAAACTTCTCAACATAGCCTTTGACTATTCCACTCATATCGATTATCTTTACACTATAGCGAGTTTTAGTAACAGTTCAATGGGGGTTATATCGATAAATTGGCACGTTTTTCTAAAGTGGAGTTTCATTGTGAAAGTCCCTACTCAACGTTATGGTCAGTTTGTGTTGTATGAATGGACTCTAACATTAAGGCCAAGTGTTGGTTGAATAACCTCAATAGGCCCCTCGCCCTGTTAAAATTGTGCTGAATGGTTTGTAAGGAATTGAATGGAAACAATGAATTTAAATATGTGTACTTTGTGAACTAGGGTGATGTTGTTAATGAGCAAAATGGAAACAAAACGGTTGATAAAATACTTGATTAAAGATAGCATATTTAACGTTAGAGTATAATATGCTGGGAGAGTTAAAGAAAAAGAAGGAGAAGGTGACAACATAGAGTGTGAAATAGTGTGAGTTCCTGTTAAGAATTTTGCTTATATGGCTCCAGATGAATAAGGCGGTTGCTTGCTTCTTTAAACCTTAGTAAAAACTCAGTCTAAACCTTGTTCAACGTCCTAAATTATATACAAGAAATAGAGTGTGAGAATGATAATAAGAAGGTTTATTACGTGTTGCAAGCTACCGCGAAGTTGTATTTTGTACATTGTACTCTAGGTCCCATCGCTCAAGTCAACTTGAGGGGGGGGGGGGGTGCTTTCGAGGCATGAAATCCGTGGATCAAGCCCCACTGGTTAGGTTGGTGTCAGTATAATATGACCGGCCGAAACAGATCTGCATGTCTCCGCCCTGTATGGAGTGTGGCAGCACATGAAATTGTCAGACGTCACTCTTGGGGCCTGTCCACAATAGAGCCTTTATAGTGTTGTTGTTTGAAGCTAAGCAAAAACACTCCAGCCCACTTGAAGACTCCAATAGAACACAATATTCTTACATATAGAGGCGCCCGTAATAGATTACACGTAATTGCAAACAATGAGAGAATAACAACACAAGCCTAAGACTTGAATAACCTGGAGGATCGTGACGAGAATGCAGCTTTGTCTTAAATAAGCCAATGGCTTAATAGTTAATCGGTAGGCATTTCGAAATAACACGTGAAATCAATATTGTCGATGAGCCCATAGGTCTCTTTGCTGAATTCTGATACGGATCATCTCGTATGACTAAGACTAAGATAGTCCAAAAGAAGTCCGCAACGTATTAATAAATAAGGAGAAAATACAAACAAAAACAAAATAAACAAACAACAGTCTAAAGGTTTTGTAATAGTACGATAGGCTAAATACTTATCCAAATACAATGATACACTAATACAATTCTTTTCATATTTGCAAAGCGTTGGTATTTCCATAATTATTTGTATTCATTTCTTAGTTGGTTCGTTTTCCATGTTACTCTTTTATTGGGTCTTATGAATTTTCGTTCGTATTTCACGTTATGAATAATTTGTTACTTCTTCTGATACATAAACTAAACCGTGCGTGCAAGCCTCACTTATTGAATATTTTAGCGCTTTGGTGTGCGATGACTTGTTGTTGTTGTTGTTGTTGTTGAGTTTGTTTAACGTCCAACATCAGCACTATATAGACTATATTGTGGACGGGCCCAAGACTGACGTCTGACAATTTTATCTGCTGTCACACACGAGACAGGGCGGGGATGCCATGACTCCCGTCTCAGTCGGTCACATTAAACTGTGGAAGGACTTAAAAGAATACTTGTACCTAAAAACTGTAAACAACGCCGTAATTCTATTCACTATTTTCATTTTGGTAAATATTAACTTTTAGGAAAATCAACAGATTCGTCTGACTCATTGAGAAATTTGGAATTATATATTTTTAAGATCAGCTTGTAAAACCATATACAAGTGCTAAGACAAACGGAGTGGACACTAAAGCATGAACAACTAAACGAAATTGTATGGAAACCGAGAGCTATTCTCTTTCAACCCCTTTATTGGATTTGTCCCACGTTATATTGAACAATGAGAAACAAATTTAATACTGACTGCACAGATCATAATATATTATACACCAAGTTCAGTGTTCAGATAAATAACATGCACAGTAATGTATAGCATGAGACTACAGATTTATTGGGCTTTTTCACAAAAAGAGCTCACAGTGCTTTCGATACGGAGAGCTAGTGTGACGCGTGCTATTTCTATTTCTTTATTGAAATTAAGGCGGTTGGAAAATGTTTTTACGAAGGCATAAAGAAGGAAGCAACCGACCTTATTATTTTGAGCCCTCAACGTGAAACCTCTCACTATTAGGCCTACATACTCTCTGTTATGACATAGAAAAAGATCATAACATTTTTTGGACATAAAATGATTAACACATCACAAAAGGGACAATACCCAATAACAAACAAAGAGAAAATACACACAAAAAACACAACAAAAACAAAACGAAAAAACAGCACACTTGCAGACTGGTCTTCCGTGAAATTTTGTATCCTCAAGTGTTGTAAAGCTACTTTTCGTTATGCTATTGCAAGGACAATAAGGGAACACGCGAACTCTTTTAATGAACCAACTGTTCTACCAGGTAAACTGCCTGAGATATTGCTCACCCACTAAGGCTTCCAAAAATACCAGATAGTGGCACCGAAATGAAAAGCATTTGCATTTAGAACCAAAGTGAGCTATATCATTGAAATATAATGGTACAGTTAAGATAGTTTACAATTAAAGTCTAGTAGGCTTTTAGGCCGAACGAAAAATGTACACTGGGTGTTATTCTTTCACAACTATGATTTGAATTTAAAAGAAATAGATCACTATCGCCTTGTTATGCAAACATATATTTACTTCAGGCAATTCGGTGAATTTGCCTGTTATTTTGAGTAGCTTTGGGCAAAATCCAACAAATTTGTGTGCCTTATCGTTAATTTCAAACCGAAAACTTTCCGATTAGGGGCACTACGCCCTACAACTTGCGTCAGTTTTCCATTGCTCCACCACACACACACACGCACACACACACAAACACATGCAATATACAATCTGGCTCAAAAACATAACCTCAATTCAAAAATTATGGTATCATTTGAATGTTTTTACCTTCGAAGTCCTTTCCAAAACATCAAGCATGCAGAGACGATTTTGTAAAATCAACTATTTTATACCGGCAAATGGTTATCTCTTAAAAGAATACTGCAGTAACCGATTGAAAGATTTTTAAATTTACCAGCCTATGAAGATTGAACAAACCTAACACTGATACTTATATATACATAATGGATTTGCCATGGCAATGCATACAATAAAAGAAGAAAAGGTAAAAACAGAAGAAGGCGTACAATATCTTATCTGCTCTCTTTTTCTATCGTCTTTATTTTGTCATCTTGTATTTACAGAAGTTTAGTAGACCAGATATATTGAAAAAAAATGCCAGAAGAGTTCCAGCACTAAAACTTTGGTCCACTGGCTTCTTGGACTATCAAAAACATCAGAGCGTGGTAAAATAGCACGTAATATACAGATTTAGTCTCTGTCAGTTTATCCCTTTTGATCTACATCGAATCCTCTCTGTAAATCCATTATAGTTGAAATAAAACAATCGTCATTTTACTACATGGCATTAAATGGCTATAGTATGAGACTGAATACAAAAATCCGTTCATACACTTATCTAGATGAGTTTGGAGCCGTTCAAATATATTCTTAAGCCCTAGAAAGGGGGGAGGGGACAGGGATCAGTGGTCTTTGTAAGAACAGTGTTAAGAGATGGGGAAATATGTATATCGGGGGGGTGGTAGGGCGTCAAAAGGTCCCAAAATAGACGTAGAATTATATGAAAGGTCCCTTCCAGATATATATCTATTATTTCCCAAGCGATCTCTCAAAGCAGAGTTCCTACATTTTACATGCCTGTGATTGGGAGTGGTAGCTGTTGGGATCCCCGTTGTCCATCTTATCTATGCTATTCACAGCTGTATATATTAGATACAGATCTCTTTGGCGATAGATTCATGCCCTATATATAGATAACTCTGAGAGGGGCCCATGCCACATTCGAGTTAATCTTAATTAGAATCATGTATCCGTCTAAACTGAAACATGTTCATAGAGTTCAAAACTGGAGCAAAGACGGAGATACTTTACAGTACATGAACATGGACAAAGGACATTAAGGCTTGTTCAGACCTTAAAATTAATATTGTATGTAATCATAACTTTAGGTTCGTTATCTGTTTTGATCCTTCGGAAGTTACCACGAAAATATATTGGCTTGGTATGTGAATATTTAAATATCAGTTCATCTGACTATAAGAAGGTTCAGTGTCTTCAAACGACAAAAAATTCTGAGATCAATTTAATGATAAAGACTTAAGTAATTAATTCTCTCCACCCAATTCACTGAATTATGAAGCAATTGTAACATTTGTGGTATTGTTTTTGGCTACTGAAGATTGCGTTACTGAGCCAACAATAAAAATGTATAATTATCTACTGGGAACAGTTTAATAAATAACAAGATTATTAAACGGTTTAATTAATTTTGTTATGTCTCTCTTTAAACCACCCCTCACCATTGACGAGTATACTCTCCACTTAAACGTTGATTTCAAACACATAAAATCTCATTTCTAAGGATAATAACTCAATTATCAAGGTGCGTTTCTATTTATAGACCTTGGTAACATGCCGAGGCTTCCAAAAATAGGAGGCCAAGTCACCGAAGTAGAAAACGTTTGCACTACGATCTAATTCGAACTGTATTTTGAATCGTTTCTACACAGTTCAAACAGTTTACATTTTTGTTGTGTGTACTGTATGGGCTGAACAAAAAGTACGGTCTGAGTATCGGTTTTCCTAACTGTTATAATAAATTTGATAGAAATAGATCAGTAGTGTTCTTATTATCCAAAAATATGTTCACGTAAATCAATTTGTGACTTGGCCTGTACTTGCGAAGGACTCGGTAACATGCTCATAGTTTTCTTCAAAACTGATTGGCGACTCCAGTCACATGTGATTTTTGACATATGGCAATGTTTGAACTGTTTTCAAGACAACGTTGTGTGAGATTAGAGTATAAACCACATTTGCTCTAAAAACAATTTAAAACATTGATAGAAGTGAAGGACACGGCAGTATAGCGTCAACATTGGATCCTGAAAGTATAAAACAGAAATCTGCTGTGTGTCATTACCTTCATTTCGTTGTAAATGTCACACTAGTGCACAAGTGTTTCTAACATTACACAAAATATATTGAGGAATATGACCGTCTTAATTGTAACATTTTTAGTTTCACTAACACAAAATTAGTGATAAAGCTAGATCGAAAATATACTAGTAAAAAAATCCTCGATCGTTATCTAACATAATTGCACTGAAAAATTGCGATACTTTTTTGAGAATTGAAACTATTGGTTTGACTGCGGTGAGTCACAGCTTTAACATGCATACACAAAGGAACCATAAGAGAAACGAATACACTGAACAGCTGTCAGGGCATACGAAAAAGAAGAAAACAAATATTTATACACACAAAAAATACATCAAAGAAAAAGCGTGGTGGAATCAGGATCTATCATTCATTCGTTGAAGTTTCTTTAGATCTATATAAAACAGCTAAACCCAAAGCTCAAAACATGAACATAGATGCCTTTTTATATGCAGCTAAAGAGTATAATATACGAGTAATTATGAAATATCTTAGGGAGAGTACAAAAATACACGTTCAAAGTAAAATTTAAAAAACCTACAAAAATAAACAAAGCAAAAACATGCTATATTCAGCAAGGTCATGTCAAAAGTTGATGGAAAAAATGGAGAAATGCAGAATAAGCTTAAGATGGTTGCGTGAGTGCCAGTCATTCTCCATCTCGTGGGACACTCACGACGAGATATATCGGCCTCCCATCTTGTACTCACTGTGCACGTTCACAGAGGCATAGCATTGTTTTTTAGAACAATAGCCCAGGTAAAAGCTAATCTCGTATCGCTCGAGCAGTGTATTCAGATTGTTTCCTGTATCGCTATTACACTTGTGGGAATATTTCTTCCAAAATTTATGAGAGTTGTTTCCCGTGAAATATTGTGGTAACATGATAGACTGGTAGAAAAACTTTTTTTTAATTAGTCAGTACTTGAAATGTAATGTTAGAGAATGAACGACAACAGACTGGTTTTTGTGGGAAGTTTATTCAGTACTAAAAACTAAAAAAAGTAAATGAAACTAATTGCACCAAAATGTCACTTTAAAATTATGACATAATCAAGTTTTATTAGTGTAATTAACTCCTTCGCGCAGATACAAAAAAAAAACTCTGTTAAAAAAGCAAAGATAATTATACAAGACATATCCGTTTAAAAGAACATACATCTCTGACCAATGTTCTTCTGAAACCATCGAACCATTCGTTCAAGCAGTAAACATTTAAACACTCTGTTATCGTTGATCATTTTTCACACACATCGCTTTTTACAATGTTTTGCCACATACCTTTTTTTGTAAAGGCGTACATTTTTCTCGTTTTACTATGAAGATCAATTAACTATTTGGTTTTCCAAAATAACTAGAAATGCAAAAAGAATATGTACATCGAGTTTGTAACATTTTGAGTTCTAGTCCAAGAGTATTTTTTAACGCAAGTATATAATAATTATATTGATTAAGATAATTTGGAATTAGTGTCTTGTTTAGCACTAGATTGGGTGAAGTAGCTTTGAAACTCGTTGGATAAGTACTTTGTTTGTCTCACGGCGACCAAAAATGCCTTAATAAAGGAGACGTGGATATAGAAACAAAGAAAGAGAGAGAGAGAGAGAGAGAGAGAGAGAGAGAGAGAGAGAGAGAATGGGAAAGAGAAATAAAAATAGCATAGTAAATAATATGTTGGAAGGAAAGAATAAAAATAGTTATATTTTTATTTTTTCTGTTTCAAGTTTTTTATGACACCACGTAATGTTTAGAAAAAAAATCGAATAAAAAAATTAAAACCAAGAAAAATCCTCGAAAATCAGCCTTGCTAATTATTCCAAATTATATTATGTTTAGGGAGTTTATCAAAAGAGATTTTGAATATATTATCCAATTAATAAGAATTTTATTTGTATCAAGAATTTTTTTTATGGAAAAGAACTGTCATTCCTATTGTCTGTAACTTTTTATTACATATGCGTCGCTATGTTTTAATTGTATATATATTCTTTTGAAAACAAACAGTGAATAGAATCAATCAAAAGCAATATTTTCATAACTCAAGAAAGGCAATCAAATAATTTGACGCATTAGTTATGCTTTATAACAATGGATAAGAACACTTAGCAAATATATTTTTTGTATTTTTTGAATTGTTGATTTTTTTTAAACAGAAAGTCGATGTGTTTGATGTTTGAGTTTCTTTCAAAGCAACACAGGTAGAAGTGTTTGATTATTTAAAATTCAAACTCGGGCAGAGAACTCTTGCCCTTAAACACAAATAGCTTGATAATGACGGGCCTTACATCTCGCTCAGGGGAAAAAACTTTTGAGAGCACTTTACATTCTAAGGCCTTTTCATATCTAAAAATATGAACATGAAAAAAAAATCTAATTCAAGATTCGATCGCTCGCGCTTCGCCTATCGTTGTGAATTTCAACGTCTGTGAATAGGAAACGAACAATTGCTTTGATTCTACAAGTTGCTTTTTTTCCTCCTCTAAAAATCGAAGTATTTGGTTTGGTACGATTCTTCTATGTGCAGTTTTTTAGAGCAAAAGATCAAAGAAGTAGACAACTATTCAATTCTTTCATGGCAACATTTGCCTTTAGTTTTAGGTGTTAGGTGTTAGATTCATACCTAAACGTTGGATTTTTTCATCGAAAAAACTCCCGCCTTGTCGTAGAATATAGCAACAGTATAACTACTAACACTATATGTATAAAATACTGTTTGTTTTAGTTTTCAAAGAGTGTCTTCAAATCTTCAAAGCTGTCCTCTCTCTACCACAAATAGTCCATTGGGGGAGAAAAAAGTCTCACAAGTTAAGACAAACATTATTAGCCATCATTGGACGAGATTTGCGATTTTGGCAGTAAAGGACAAGTTACACACTATCTTAATAATCGTAGCTCTGCTAATAAAAATGCTTTAAATGTCTTGAAAGGTGGATCAAGAATTCTTTTTATACGATGTATGCCTCTCTCTGTTTCCCTGTTTCTCTCGATCTCTGTATTTCGTTCTCTGGTTTCTCTCCCTGTCTCTCTCCCTGTTTCTCTCTCTCTCTCTCTCTCTCTCTCTCTCTCTCTCTCTCTCTCTCTCTTTCTGTCAATCTCTCTTTTTTTTCTCTCCTCTTCTTCTCTGTCTCTCTATATCTGTGTTTACCGCTTTCTCTTGTTGTGTACCTATTTCTCTATACCTCTCTCTCTTTCTGCCTCTGTTTCTGTCTCTGTCTCTGTCTATGTCTCTATCTCTCTCTCTCTCTCTCTGTCCACTCTCTCTCTCTCTCTCTCTCTCTCTCTCTCTGTCCACTCTCTCTTTATTTTTCTCTACCGGGGTATTTTTAATATACATTTTACTTTCGTGGTTGTTTGTTCTCACTTATGTTTTTGTATTAATTTTGTTTGTTTGTATATTTTTGTATTTTTTTTTCGGGGGAGGAGGGAGGGGTGTCGTATAATATATCTTTTTGTACATGTATATTTTATTTACATTCTGAACTGAGCTGCTCGTGCTGATAATTACGATATGTAACTCAACTCTAGTGACCCAGTGTTTATTGAGAAGTTTGTAGTAACGCGATGTTTTGTTTAGTTGTTGCTTCTATGATAACACCATAACTGTATTTTGTTTTTACACCACTTCTCAAGGTGTAATGGAATTTTTACTTAAACACGAGAGACGGGACTTAACCTGGATCGTTTTAGAGTCCGATAGAAAAAAAAGAGTACGTTGTCATTTATGGATGAAAAAAAAATTAACAACATTAAGAGCCCTTCTTCCAAACTGTTTGGCCTTGGGCATTGTCGGGGGTTTGATAAGGTCATAAAACGCATATTTAGAGCGAAAGAAATCAAAGACTCGTGTTTATTTGAAACTTGAAAAAAAAAGGCTTGTCATAGAGAAGAACATTAATCAAATTGTCTTGAATAAAAATATGTGGTAAAAAGGGGAATTTTAATGTCAATGTCTCATCTTTCATCCTTATTATTTTAGGGCTTGAGACTCGAGGCTTGCTTTTTTACATTTATTCCTTTTTATTTTTTTTGGTTTGATACAGCACATTTCAAACATGTCGAACCTACAACTCCTCAG
Source organism: Elysia chlorotica (assembly GCA_003991915.1). Lineage (NCBI taxonomy): Eukaryota > Metazoa > Mollusca > Gastropoda > Plakobranchidae > Elysia > Elysia chlorotica. The sequence continues at coordinate 143,210 of RQTK01000409.1, forward strand.
GAAGAGGTGAGGAAACTGTCTCAAGTGGTAGAGCGTTCGTCACCCGTTTGGGATTTCCGGGGTTTGAATCCTGCGATTGGTCTAAATAATTGTGTGTCCATTCTGTCCCCTGTTTATGGTTGGACCAGCAATGTGACTGGCTGAGATAGAATGTCTCGTGTGTGGCAGCACATAAGATTTTCAGGCGTCAGTCTTTGGGTCCGTCCACAATATAGTCTGTATAGTGCTGATGTTGGGCGTTTAATAAACTCAAATCAACTCTTCAGAACGCTAGGGCTTGTTTGGAAATATAATACCAGAAACGCTAATAACCTTAATACAAATATCTTTTGCCTAGAACCTGAAACCAAAGGCTGTGTGGGTATCAAGGCGGGCACTCTAACCACACAACCACCATTCCATTCCCATTTCGTAAAAACTCGCTATAAAAATTGAAGACGTAGTTCTTTTTTAGACAAGCAACGGGTAAGTTTATAAGGCCTACTAGCGTAGAGAAAATTTGGGCGCTTCCTCCTAACATGTACGAAACACCCAATTAGAATTATAAATCAATAGTATCTAGCTCTAAGCATGTTTTAGCCAGGTAGTTCCCGGAGGCTAGAGCTACTGGACATTTTACTCCAAATTCCTATATATCTCTCCGCATAGAAAACAACATTAAATCTTAATGCGCAGCAAACAAAAAAGTAGGAAATATGCAGGTGTTGTTCCAAACGTAATCCTGCCGAAATGAGTATCGTTCCTTTATCAAAAATGCATTACATCAGTCCGCCCTCAGGCCAAATAATGGCTAATTTTGTTTTGCCCCCTCAAAGCAAAACGTGCTAAAGCTCTTGGGATGTTCGGCAAAGGCTATGGGCATTTTGTGCATTATTTTTTTCTTCTTCTATTTCTTGGCCTTTCCACAACATTTTGTTTCGCCCCCCCTCTCTCTCTCTCTCTCTCTCTCTCTCTCTCCCCCCCCCTCTCTCTCTCTCTCTCTCTCTCTCTCTCTCTCTCTCTCTCTCTCTCTCTCTTTCTTTCTCTCTCTCTCTCTCTCTCGTTTTTCGTCTCTATGTGTGTCTCTATGATTTGTTTTTTTTTTTACTATTTGCTGTTGCTCTATGTATGCATGTGCCTCTTTTTGTTTCTCTTCCCCTCTCTCCAACCCTCTCTCCAACCCTCTCTCTCTCTCTCTCTCTCTCTCTCTCTCTCTCTCTCTCTCTCTCACTCTCATCCTCTGTATGTGTCCATGTCGATGTCTCTGTCTCTCAAACTAGCTCTCTCACTACCTATCTCCTTATCTCTGTTTCTCTTTCTCCATCACTCTCCAATTCCGCATAATGCTTTCCTTGCTCATGCATGTTTGTGTCTAAGCCCATTATAACGTTTGCCATAAGGTTCTCTTGTAAGATAAAAAGAATTTAAAAGATTTAACAAAGATCCTCAGGGTTCAAACAGATAGTGTATTAAAAAAGTGTGCAGATAATTCAGCTACAAGAGTGGTAGACTGAAAAGAAAAAAAGGTGCTAAATTCGATGTTTTGCTAACAGATTTTCCGTTATTTTCTTTTAAAAAATCTCTGGCAAACTATAATGCATTTAAGTAATGTGTTTGTATTATATTATTCCTCCTAAAAAAAACAAAAAAACAAACAAACATAAAACATTAAAGAAAAAAGTAACGAGAACAAATTATGTTAAACTTTATAAGGAAAATTGTTTTGAACTTTCATTTCGTTATAATGATTTGTTTTGGTTTTCTGAACTGTACAACTATGAAAAATGGAATTACAATTCATCAAAAGGGGTGAGGGGTGTCCTTGAATTTCATTCCACCCAGTTTTAAAGAAGAAACGGGGTTGGACAGAAGGCAGAGATTGGGGATAGCAGATAAAAATTTAAAGAATAGAAGCATAGAATATGGGCTTAACATGAAATTGATGGACATCAAGAGTGAGCGTTGGACAAACCAGACAATTTTAAAGGAAAAGAGAAAGACTAAGCAAGACTGAGATGGATGAACTGTCCAACAGTTCGGAAATCAGTACCTGGGACAGCTAGGCGATCGTGGTACTGTAAGATATTTCGCTAGGGGTTCAACCACAATTTAAATTCGCCCTTGATTAATATTAGATTTTAAATTTCAATAATTAAACAGAAAATCTTATTAATTGTCAATACATTATTTTGAAAATGCCTAATATTTTAACCAAGCCCGAAATAACTATTTAATCATATCTAATCGCAAACATAACCACCAAGTTAGATGCGACAAGGTTAGATAAGGTTGTTGGTTAAAAACCTATTCAAACTACCTCGTTTTCACCACGGGTTGGATTTTTGCTAGTATAATATGACCAACCATGTTACGGGTAACTTTCTTTCTCTCTCTCTCTCTCTCTCTCTCTCTCTCTCTCTCTCTCTGTCTCTCTCTCTCTCTCTCTCTCTCTCTCTCTCTCTCTCTCTCTCTCTCTCTCTCTCTCTCTCTCTCTCTCTCTGTCTCTGTCTCTGTCTCTCACTCTTTCTCTCTCTTTCATACACACACACATACACTCATTTTCTCTTTCTCTCTCACTCTCTCTCTCTCCCTCTCTCCCTCTCACCCCTCTCTGAGGGGATATCGTTGACAATACTATTAGGGTTTCCTTGTGACTTGAAAACAACTTCGGTTAATCGGATAAAATAACGCCATGTATTGTTTTATTTTACAAGAACTGAAGGTTTTTGTCATATGTTATGGAGATTGAGACGGCATAAAACGGTGTTAAAAGATAGGACGAGAGAAACAGTACTGTGCGATTATAAAATGATAAAACACATATTGACAAAAATGTCAGCTTTTTGATTTTACTTTGTGTTTGCAATTCTCCCCTGTATTTTCAATTTCCTCTCTCATTGCACTTAAAAAGAGAGTTCCAATAGCCAAAGAGGTTGAAAAAATCCGATGCTTCAATAAAATTATATACATAATAATTTACACTTCATCTCCCTGAATTTTCAAAACTAAAAAAATGTAACGTTAGTTACTTTTTTTTAGTTACATAGCGATCGCCAGTTAACTAAGTAGTCTCTTTTACTGTGGCCGTTTTTAACCAAACAGGTTTACAGTTTTATTTCGAAGAGCAATATTTCAGTATCTTCTTCACTCAAAATCAACGGAAAAATTAGTACGAGAACTAGAAAAGTAATAGTCATTAACTCTTGCAAAACAGATAAAAAGAACCTAAGGGATCAGAACTAAAGAGGAGATAACCAGATACTTGACTAAATGCTCGGTAAAAGTCATTTCTCCTCACCGAATACCGAAGTTTTTATGATGTTCAGAGAAGAATCGACCACAAAGAGGAAATATCCTCTACAAATTCCTTTTGGCAAAGAGACAGTAACCATTGCATCCACGAAAAGGAATGTTCTCTTTCGATTTCGTTTTGTTAAGTTCTTAAGTTTCCTCTTTCACTCGCTAATTAGTTCCACCTCCAATTACTGTCGTTGCGTCTTGGTCCATCTAACTGACATTGAGGATGCTGTGTGTCTTTTCCTTATGTCTTTTCCCAGCACATCTTGCCATCGTGTGCTCTCCCATGTCAATAATGGCGACTGTTTTTAGAAGTCTTGCGATAACGAAGTCCATAGAGAAAACCAAGACGAATAGATACGTGAATTTGCACCGGTGGCCAATCATAGCTCTACCCTCGCCTTTTTGAGCCAATCAGGGAGCCGGAAATCTAAAAGACGTGATTAAGTAATCCATTATCCTCGTATTGATCGCAACGTCTGTAATACTGACGTTGACAAGTACTGCTGTCACTCAATGTGCTAGACTACGACTCTAGGACTTCTTTACTGCAATACACGACACTTATCTACGCCAATTCTCCAAGCCTTAAAGATTGCACACTTGAAGGGGCACCTTGTGAAGGTCAGGCGCTTCTTATCCAGGGTAATTGATGTCTAGAGACACTGTCCACTTGACACCTGACTAATGATCGATCTATATACTTTTATATAACCGAATTGGAATCATGCAAATATAATTATTTTTTCAAGGAGAGCGAGATGTATTAAGTGTTAGAACGCTTGAAGTGTATTCACGAGGTTCCCGGTTCGATCCCAATATGGGCCAATACTATTTTGTCAGATTCCTTATCCTACTGATCGGGTCCGTGTCATTATAATGTGACTAGCTGATACAGGAGTACAACTTTTCACACTATGTCTCCGCTTGGCATTGTGTAAAAAACCCATAGATAAGTCTAAGGTAGATCTCTCTCCCTCTCTCTGGGATTAACGTCTCCTAGGTTCCCCTGAGGGATCCTATACGGTGACAGGCGGCATTGACAAAAGCTCAAGATGAATACAAGACGTGATGGATCATATCCTAGTCCATTCTACTACTATGAGGCTGGTTCTCTAATGTAGGGGTTCCTAATTTTGGAGGTTCTAGAGTGGGTAAATAGGACAGAGGGAGACAAATAAGACAAACCTTCCTTTCTACGCTAGGGAGCGGGTAAGATTAGATTTATTACTAATGGTAGTCCAATTAAGTATTGTTCCACCATTCTCATTATTACCACGACTATTGTGACCGTCGCGTTGTGGAGGACTGGAGGCATTAGACAGATTTAACGCTAAGTACACGGCGCACTAGTAGGTTCTAGGTATGGCAATAACATCATTGTTTTGTACCGAAAACCACTGCACCAACATTATATTGTTCTGAATTTGTCCGAGATTATAACTGTAGCAATAAAAACGTATTTTATGCCTTAAATCATTACAATAACAATTGTCTTTTTCTATAAGAGTAATTATTGAGAATCTTCTTAATTGGTTTCTACTAAGATAGCCATGGCTACATAATTATTACTATCAGGTCGTCTATAAAAAAATAATAATATAATTATCTTTGTCAGACATGCTCAAACCTACAGCTGAAGATTAAAAACAATTATCGGGGACCGTTGTAATTCATAAGATTGTAGCTGGAAATTTTAAGTAGCCAGTATTGTTGTAATTGCTTATAGCGTTCATCTCTCTTAACTCGCCGTATAAAAGCCAAGCCGTTTCACCTTGAGTCTCATGAAGTTTCTCTACAGAGGGAGGAAGAGAATTATCTCCCTCTCTCTGGGTTTAACGTCTCCTAGGTTCCCCAGGGGTATCCTATACGGCGACAGAGTCTCATGACGTTTCTCTATAGAGGGAGGAAGAGAATTCTTTCCCTCTCTCCGGTTTTAACGTCTCCTAGGTTCCCCTGGGGGATCCTATACGGCGACAGTCTCATGAAATGTTCTCTATAGAGGGAGGGAGAGCATTCTTTCCCTCTCTCCGGGTTTAACGTCTCCACGTCTCCTAGAGGGGGATCCTATACGGCGACAGAGTCTCATGAAATGTTCTCTATAGAGGGAGGGAGAGAATTATCTCCTTCTCTCCGGGTTTAACGTCTCCTAGGTTCCCCTGGGGTATCTTATTCGGCGACAGAGGCGCATGACAGATCTTTTGTGGTGTATTTATGGTGGAGAAGATTTGAAATACCTCTCCAGCCAATCAATCAAAACGTCTCTCCTGCATTCTTTACTGATTCCATCATAGTTCAAAATCTACTGCTTATAGGGCAATTTATAGATTGATTTAGGAGATTCAAAGCACAGTAATAATTATAATTGGTTTGAAATATTTTTTGTCCACATTGGTTAGAAGTAGGCTTTTAGCGAAAATGTCAGAACAATGATTGCACTTTCTGGAATTAGAACCCTCGACTTTTAGATGCCGCGGAACAGATTCGCCTTGCCACTTAAAAAGAACATGGTTTATACGACTAGACCACTACGCTAGACTAGTGGTATAAACTATGCTCTCTATCAGTAGATAAAGCATGTTATCTTTGAGTGGCAAGGCGATTCAGTGTTGCTGCATCTACAAGTCGAGAGTTCTAATAATTATCACAAAGCAGAAGCATTGTTCGACCATTTCCACTAAAACCCTACTTCTAACCACTGTGGAAAAAGGCCTTTTATGCACGTTTGATACAATAAAAGAGGAGTAGAATGGATTAAAAGCCTGTCTCGTATATTAACAATTACAAAAAAACACAATGATATAGGATCCTCCTGGGGAATCTAGTGGACGTTTAAACTGAGTAGTTCTTTGTATCTGTCAAGTATCACTTCTTTGCTTCTTAAGAATATATACAGTATTGAGAATATTTAGCAAAATGTTCTTTTATTATGTGCTGTGTTTAGGTGTTTTATTTGACAGCAATTGAGACTCTGATAAACCTCTATCAAGAGTGAAGTGTGGAGTCTTTTGACTACGATAATATTATATAGCAACTGGTATAGGTCTAGTTACTTTCTGGTGGCCTCGAGCTAAATGCCATTCTTGTACTTCTTGTACAATGAAATTGTCATGGAAAGCATGTGGTCCCTCTAAGAGTCTCAATTCTTTTGGTTTATCATTTTTTTCCTTGAACTCAAGACCAACGTTTTTTTATGTTTGGCGATTTCTACGAAATCAGACTGCATCTGTCGATATCTATGTATAATACATTACTTTAAAGTGAAGCTCACTTTTCTAGTTGGGTGTAAGTTATACTTTTGTGCCTGATAAAAAGTCATAGCTTGCGAGCTTCATTAGAACTTTTTAACTTCTAGAGCATGTGATGAAAACTTTATCAACCAACCTAACATTATCGGCGTGTTGACTTGTTCTTGTTCTAACATATAATATAGTGCTTTTTTCTTCTTGTAATATTAACGGATATTTCATAAATTTAATGAACTCTTTACCTCATATATTCTGTATAAATTTGTTTTTAAAAAGTTCACGAAAACAGTAAACAAGGAGTGAAGAAACGAAAAAATGATAAAAAATGTACAACTAAAGATTTATTATGTTCACGTTTTGTAAGCGTGCCTTTTCATTTTCGTGGTTTCTCACATATAGGTGCTGACTATAATATAATAATGAATATATAATAAATATTGACTGAATAAACATTGAATTGAATAGATTTTATATGGTATGTTAAATGTTGAAGTTTACAACAAATCAACAAACCTTTTTGTGTTATCTGTATTGTTTTAAAAGTTCTGAATTTTAGAGCAACCCTAAAATAGTGCGATGTTATTGGTATTACTGACAAAATGCTGTGACTCCAACGTAAAGAAAATTACGTGATAGTTGTATCATTTTCTTTTTGCAAACCATCTGCTTATTGGGCCAGAGCATAGATCTATTTTCATTAAAAAAAAACTTTTGGCTCAATCCGACTGACAAGCATCACGTGACTTTTATGAGATGAAAGGTCAGTCTGTGTCTTTGCCTTTCTCTGAATTTTTGTATCTGTTGGTCTATATGCTTGACTGTCTCTCTGTCTCTGCCTCTCTCTCTCTCTCTCTCTCTCTCTCTCTCTCTCTCTCTCTCTTTCTCTCTGTTTCTTTTTCATTCCAGCCAGTTACTCTTTTCCTTGTCATCATTACAGCTATATCTCTCTTACTCTTCATCACCTCCATTCTCACTCTCTTCCTTTCTATCTTTTTGGTGCACTCTCCTCTTTCTATACGATAACCTGTTTTTGTTAGAACTTAACTCAGAAGGCCATCCGAGAACTCTTGCCCTCCCAGTCTAATCCCATGTTTATGTCCCCTCGTTGCTTGGCAACATGACTCATAAAAACCAGACGGTCAGTTTGTGGCTATCCTCTATACTCCCTTATCTCGCCATGACCATCACGCAAACTCTGTTTTCACGTGAGTAATGAAGTGTCCGTTTTTCCATAAAAAGGGAATAAATTTGTCAACCTATAAAGGCTAAAAGGGCCAACTCCACCCCCTCCCCCCAAAAAACAACAACAGCAACAATAAAAAACAACAACAACAATAAACAACAACAACAACAACAAAATTTTCACAGTAAAATTATACAAGTATTGATACACAAAGAAAAAAAACGGTGTTGAAGAAATTTCATCATTTCATGGTTTGTATCGACCAATTACATTATAATTTTCTATGATATATTGACAGCTACTTTGACATTATGAAAACAATAGTTTAAACCCACCCGTGGAATTAAAAGAAGGAATAAGGGAAATGCAAGACAATTGCTTACACCAATCGGCCCTATAATTTCAGATAACAAGTGTTACTACTGCCAAATGCCACAACACTCGAGAATACTCAGTTTAGCAATAAATGAATAGATTCGCGTTTGGTGCAAGAGTTATTTGAAGCTAATTAAAAACGCCCCGCACTACTTAACAAGAGAAGACATTTTAACACTCTCTCAGCTATTGTTCCATGTCCCAAAACTACTTATTGATTAACATATCAGGATGCAGGGAACAGGAACTTAAGGAAACGCGATCAAAGGCTATAGATTTCTTGTTATGTCTTTGTACTTTGAAGCCCCATGAAAAGATCATTGAATTTGAGAGTAGAACAATGGAAGCAGGCCGAGTCGATTTTAATGTCGGAGAAACACACAAAAAATTGCTGGCGAACATTGGTGAAAGTCCGATGTAGATTGGCAGGGATAAAATAACCGGTAGGAGCAAGATATGAGAGAATGGATGTATGATTTTAAAAAGTGAGAATGGATGTATAATTTAAAAAAAGAAAGAATGGAGAATCGTTGGGTTGGGTCGTTGGGTTGGTTTAACGTCCAACAGCAGCACTATATAGGCTATAGTGTGGACGGGCCCCAAGACGGACGTCTGGCAATTTTATGTGCTCCCACACACGAGACAGGGTGGGAATACCATGACTCATGTCTCAGCCGATCACATTGAACTCACACCGACCCAACCTGTAGGGAGCGAAATCGCCACGGTTCGAATCGGGACCTATTGCGTCGGAAGCCGATGTTCTACCCCAGGGTCACCACGCCCCCCAATGGAGAGGAGACAGGGAAAAAGAAAAAGAAGAACTTGAAAATGAAAAAAGACACATGAAGTAGTTGGAAACAATCATTGATAGTTAGAGAAAAAGTAATACTTAAGTGGACAGACAGCTTGAAAAGATGGATAAATGAATAGATGGAATGACAGCGCATGGAGATACATGATATATTAACGCGAGACGAAGTTAAGGCATGCGAAAGAGGGAAAAAGGGAAAGTGAGCAACAGAAATAGATTGAAGAGTAGAGAAAGAAAAGGAGCCATGGGGGTGATAAGAAACATAGAGAGAGATAGAGAGAGAGAGAAAGAAAGAAAGAGAGAGAGAGAAAGGGAGAGAGAGATAAAAGAAAGAAAAGGAGCCATGGGGGTGATAAGAAACATAGAGAGAGATAGAGAGAGAGAGAAAGAGAGAGAGAGAGAGAGAGAGAGAGAGAGAGAGAGAAATAGAGAGAGAGAGATAAAGACATAGAGAGGAGAAAGAGATAAGAGAGAGAGAGAGAGAGAGAGAGAGAGAGAGAGAGAGAGGAGAAGGAAGAGAAGCAATGTCGAAGAACTAGAAAGAAATGCACACACATACACGCACAAACCCCAAACACATGCATAATGAGTTGGAGAAACACACAGAACCAGAAGGAAAGAGCAAAATCCAAAGATCTAGCATTGGCATGTGGGCAACACGAGAGTTCTAAGAGCGCAACTGGAGTGTAGCTACCCCAGAGTTTATTGTTATAGTCACGAATCTAATCTTAACATTATTTTTCTCTACAGCGAAAATAAAATCCGTTGTTTAAGGGCCCTCCAATACTAAATAAATCATTGAATGATCCCGCAGCACCAAATCAGTGATTGAAGGACCCAATAAAATGAAATCTGTGATTGAACGGACCTCGCAGCACCAAATCAGTGATTGAAGGGCTCTTTAAAATTAAATATGGGATTGAACAATTCTCGAAAATCAAACCAGTGATTTAGATGTAACTTAAACCTGCCATGGCGTAAAAAAACATAAAAAAGCAACTTTTTTTCTGTCTAAAATAAAACAATTGCACCTTGACCTGCACAAAAAGTTATTTTTATTACTTCTGAAACAGGCAGTTTATTTTGTGTGGTATCCTCAAATGCCATAACATCGATTAGTAGGAATTTAACTTTTATGTCTTTATGGTCAATTAAAATAACTCAGTACAATTCGAAAATTTAACAAGCTGCCATGATATTTTGAAAAATGTCCGCTAACATGATTGTTTACTTTTTTTTATTGCAGTTGCAAGAGCAAACGGTATTAACCACTACAACTAGCGTCTTGTTAAAAATCATTAATATGCAAATTGTTTTACTCCCGTAAAAATGTAATTATCTTGCAGCTCAAATAAATGATAAGCATTGTGCTGAAGGATATTTTGATGTATTTTTTCTCTATAATAAAATATTATTGAGTTTTAATAATGAACATTGTCTTAGTAAATTTGCTTAATGCTGTAGGGAAATTCTACATGATAATTGCTGATTCCAAATTTCGATTGTTACGTAATTATATCACGGTGTGCAACTCCGGGTCTATCAATAAAATCATTCACAGTTCCCTGATAACTCAAAATCTCTACATTTTAGAAAAATGGTTCTGCTTTTCAGAGAGAACCTTGTTATGCTGTTATCTCCAAATTAACCTAAACTGGAAGATAGAGCCTCACGTATAGTAGATTTCTTAGTACCCAGCTACTGGTATATGTAAAGGATTTTTTAAGAGTTTCGTAACTTTAATAATAATGAGAATAAAGTTATGTTCTATTTTAAGTAGGTTGAAAATGCATAGTGATTATTGCTTTTCGTATAATGCGCACACTAAAACAATCGATTTGAGTTTTAAAAAATCATGACACTAGGAAATTCTATAATACAACATCGTTTCCTTATTTAATAAATAATATAATAATTCATTGCACACTTGTTTCATCAGAATTGGTCAACATCAACGAAGGATGGCACAAGTTATGAAGACCCCATTCTTGCTTGCAGCTATGACGTTTGTAATCATCAGGTGAGTAGTAATTTTTTACATTTATTTCTATAAAATATCACATTGTCATTGGTGTTTCCCAATTGTTTATAATTTTCATCTATAACAACAATCAAGATGTTTAGAAAAAGAGTGCGTTTTGAAAATGTTTGAAACCGTATTTTAAGCGTGAAGTGTTATTGTTATCACACCACAGCATGTGTGATACACCTTCAGTAAAATAATAAATAACATTCTATTATAATCAAACGCAAACATGCGTAAAATTTAAACTAAGCGGAAATTACATATAAAAAACAACAACCCCCCCCCCCCCAAAAAAAAAAAAAAAAAAAAATGCCAGTGCCTGAATGCCTTCCCCCACCACCTTGTTACAATAAATTACTACCGGTAATTAAGGTTAACGAAAAATTTGAAATTCCAGAATTTAATTTGTTTGTAGATCTTGAAAGTGACAAAATATCACATGCTATAAGAAAGCACTACATTTATACAGTAGGCCTACATTGCAATCGTTGGGTTGGGTCGTTGGGTTGGTTTAACGTCCAACAGCAGCACTATATAGGCTATATTGTGGACGGGCCCCAAGACGACGTCTGACAATTTATGTGCTGCCACACACGAGACAGGGTGGGGATACCATGACTCCTGTCTCAGCCAGTCACATTAAAATAACACCGACCCAACCAGTAGGGAACGCAACAGCCAGGATTCGAACTCTGGACCTTTTGCGTCGGAAGCCGACGTTCTACCCCTGGACCACCGCGCCCCCAGTACGCCATGATAGTTCATGTTATAATTATGATTTTTTAAATCTAGGTTATAAACAACCATAGATGTCTTTGATGTTGAAGCAAAATAGAAACTCAACGTTTCTAAACTTTTAAGTACAATATGATTTGAGCGCGAACACAATGAAGAAGATAGATTAATGAAGACAAATATCCTCGATAGTATAGCTTGGGTATCAAGTTTTGCTTAAAATATGACTAATTTTTTTCTTACAAAGCCTTTTGTTTTGGGGAGGTACGTTCTTTCATTATTATATTGAACTGATTATTTCAATCGAATGGTAGATAATATTCAAGATGATATTCAGATCGATTTTTCAATGTACATGTCATCTAGCGAGCTAACAAAAAGAAATATTAACACGGCGTACCCCCAGGGCGAGACGACTCGTGTGTGGGCATCAGGAATAACTCATTTATGTGTGCCGCCTTCAGCTAAACTTGATGGTACAGACCTCACAGTTGGGTTTTATCATAAATGCTGTAATTTTTTCTTCTGTAGTTTTATATCATTAAAGCAATGGGTTTTTGCATTAATTTTAAAAGGATCTTCCTTAATTAGACCGTAATGAAAATGAAGTTTGCTGAATTACTATACATATTTGAAGTTTATTTGTATTATTTTGTTCAAGGTTTCATAAGTTAAAAATGTACAGCATAGTTATGGCTTGGCGTAACGTGCATCAGTTATAATCAACAAAACAAAAAGCAAGTGCGGCACTCTGCAGAATACCGCTCATTTAAAAAAAATTATCAGTTGCACCCATAGTAAAAGTTAATAACAAAAAGTTCCAAAGGTACACCATCAGTTTAAAGATCATAATAGAAAACCAAAAAAGTGATTACAAAGGTACTATGTACTTAATGTCCC
>RQTK01000409.1:160766-189070 GCA_003991915.1 Elysia chlorotica
AAACCCTTTAGTTATTCTTTTCGACCTTTGTAGAATCTTTATGCCATTTTAAGTCAAAGTAAAGATGAGTATGCGTCCGTGTAAATATTGCTATGTGAACCAAAAAGATGTCCCTTTTAAAGGACAACAAAAGAATTTTGAATCTTTTTTGAATCTTGATTGTTTTGAATTAAAACCTAAAGTAAAAAAGGCATTAACTGAAGACCTAATCTTGGAAATTTTACAGCAAGAAAGGTCTAAAGATATAGTTGAAATTTCGTCTTTAAAATGTCATTTATTTTACAGTATTATTAAAGTATAATTAGTTAAAATGTAGCTATGTAGCTTTAAAGCAACTGAGTTTAAATTAACGCCAAATTAAAAAAGGACTGGTCGAAATTCTGCTTTAAATTTTAAAATCCCCTTAAAAACTGAAAGACGAGCTAATCTGTGTAGTTGCTGTCCTAGCCATTGATGTTGAATGGCATTTGTTCTATTGATTCTACGGGCCACAACAAGAGGTTCAGAACGGATGATTTCTGCAGCAACGAGAACAATCTGTGGTTTCACACGCCTCTTTAGATTTAATGATGAGTCCGTTTTGTTGAGAGGGCCAGGAGGTATTTGGTTGGTTCGTTGTGTGGTTGGCTGTGTGCTTGGTTGGTTGGTTGGTTGGTTGGTTAGTTGGTAGGTTGGTTGGTTGTGTGGTTGGTTGTGTGCTTGGTTGATTGGTTGGTTGGTTAGTTGGTAGGTTGGTTGGTTGTAGGGTTGGTTGTTAGGTTGGTTGTTGGTTGGTTGATTGGTTGTGTGCTTGGTTGGTTTGTTAATTGGTAGGTGTGGTTGGTTGGTTGGTTTGTAGGTTGATTGGTTGGTTGCTTGGTCGGTGGTTGTTTGGTAGTAGGTTGATTGATAGTTGATTGGTGGTAGGTTGATTGATGGTTGTTTGGTAGTAGGTTGATTGATAGTTGATTGGTTGGCTGGTTGGTTGGTTGCTTGACTTGGTTTCTTAATGTACGATGTATGCAACTATGCCATATCACAGACGGACTGCAAGACCAAAGTATGACACGTTTCATGTGACAGAATACCAAATCTCGTGTCGCAGCCGGTCACATTATTTTGATATCGACCCAACCAGAATGGGACAAAATACGACCAATTATTAATATGGCCCATCGTGAGATCGAACTAAGGTCTCGGGAGGGCTCTAGAATTAACAACGGGTAGTGTGAACAAAGAATTATTTCTCTTTGCCAAACAAGCATTTGCACATTAACAAATTTTAGTACATTTTAGATGAACAAAAATTTTTCTCATTATGTTTATACAATACTTATGTAAGTCTTGCTTTATCAACTTTTTTATGCATGAGTTTATATTGAGTATTAAGTCATTAGAGCGGGGCTCGAACCACGGACCTCCTGCGCAGGAAGCCAATGATCTACCCCAGTGCTACCACCCCACTCCCACCCTTCACCAACCCTTTCTCAAGGAAAAGCCTTTACGACAGTTTGGTGAAAATGATAGAGATTTAAATCATACATAACAATATGACATTCAATTGTCATTGGAATAGACAGGAAAATGAGTCGGAAATAAGATAATGAGAGGAAGCAGTAGGGTATGCATTAGTTGTCCTCTATGTCTTTGCATACCCTTTCTTATACTAAATCCATTCATAAAATCTCCAAATCGACCCGTTTTGCAGACCACCAGGGTTTATTGTTTATTGAATACATATTATAGAATGTGATCTCAATCAATAAGACTGCTTTTATATTTCTCTAACCTTTAATTTCATTTCTGTTACAGAGACTGAAAAGAGTTGTCACTGTATCCCGCTCTCTCTCTCTCTCTCTCTCTCTCTCTCTCTCTCTCTCTATCTATCTCTCTTTCACTTTTTCTCGTGGCCTCTCTATCAGTCTACCTTTGACTGTCTCTGATTCATCATTCATCATGCATACTTGTCTGTATACAAATATCTCAATCTTTCTTTCAGATTCTTATCCCGTATTTTTTCATGAAATTTGCTCTACCTCGTTGTAACTATACTCTGTCTTTATAATTATGCCTCCCTATCTCTTTGCACGTCTCTCACGCGTGCTTGTTTTGTTGCTGAACATGCCACGTCAGCATAGCATAGGCTATATTGTGAACGGGACCCAAAAGTGACGTCTGACAATTTTACGTTCGACCACACACGACACAGGGCGGGGAGACCGAGCCAACCAGTAGAGGTCGAAATTGTACATGTTTGAGTGATGGTGTGATACGAAACGCAGAGATTTCGATCTGTAGACCAGCGATATGCCACTTGAGTGAGCTCGCCATCTAACGATATGATGTCCAATAAGTGTCTTGCCTTATTAAGTTATATCACACATTACAGGAATTCTACTTTTAACAATAAAAAAAAAATCAATGAATAAACTAAAGAACCAAACATTGAAATTCTTAAAATGATTTAAGCACAATATTATAAAAATCAAATTCATACACAAACACAATGTAAAAACATAATTTAAAAGCACCGTTCGCTCTCAAATCAACAATTTGAAGATAAGTTTATGCAGTGAGAAAGATTCAACGGGATTCAGCTAAATCGTTTCAATTTACTTATAAGTAGAGGGGATTTCATTTGGGCACCGCGCTTTCTAAGAACATAAAACTAAAAACGCCAAACGTAAATTCTTTGACAAATAACAATGAAGCCATATGTATACGCTTTAAATCCTTTTCCTAAGGTTTTATATATTACGGCCCGTTCACACTTTCTCTTATAGCTCCTTTTTTCCTATTAAATTTCTCTAGAAGTATTATTCAAAGCAATTGTCGTAATTTTTTTTTCGTTGTGAGCCTGGCCCGAGCGAGTGTGATTTGCATCTCATTCAGTGGACGTGACTTGTGTTTGCCGGTCGGAAATGTTTGATGGGTCGTGTTTTCCATGTCTGAGATTTATTTACTGTTGTTTTTGGGTTTTTTTTCAAACTCGTTTTCCCATACTCAAGTATTTCATAGGAGAGGTTAAATGTTATGATAAACACGCATAAGAAAGCTGGACTGAAGTGGGCATCATCAGTAATGTAAACAATAGGAACATGCTTGAGAGATCTCTTCACAGAGATAACATTAATTTTGATTTGTCAAGGGTAAAAGGAAGAAGGGTTTAGATCTCCATATTTCTTGTACAACAAAAAACATTATTGCATAATTTAGGACAAGTAAAAAATCGAAAGGTTGTTCTTTTTCTGATATGTAAACAATTATAATTAGTTTTTTTGTGCCTTAGATCAAGAACATTCAAATTTGTGAGCAAAACAAACGCATTCTTTTTTATTTAATAATTATGTCAAATCAAAAGCCTGAAAGCATGTCACAGCTGTGGTTTTCACATATCACGAGAAGCAATAATTTAATAGAAATCAAGGTTGGGTTCGAAAGAGACAAAAAGAGGTTATAATTTTATTTCCATACCACTTTTGTTTTCATATTATTTTAATATTGACACTTTTTTGTTTTTCTTTCTTATTATGATAACCATTGCAAGAAATACTTAATGTTTGACTGCAAATTTGGAAACCCCTCCCTTTAAATATTTGAGTTCACCGAAAATATAATTAATCTCTTCAATTTGCAATGAATTAAAGCAATTTTCAATTTATAAAATTTAGATATTAGATAGACTAAGTTGAAACTGATTACGGTAAAACAGATTTATTTAGATACATAAACGTTGACTGTTTTTTGGAAAATATTGAGCTTTACGTTGCAGGTGACAAAAATATATAATAAAATATAAACATAAAAAGGTAGCCAGACGGAGATAAATAGATAGAGATACAAAAAAGATTGAAAGAAACAGACAATCAGACGGATTAACAGACATATATGCAGACAGAGAGACACACAGCAGAAGCATACAGACAAAGAAAAGAGAAGCCAGCGAGAGATACAGAGAGACATAGAAACCGACGAACACAAAAACAGATTTATCCCGCTCTACATTATTAGGGTTGTGTTGTCGATCGGCCTGAATCTTTCTAAGCCATGAATGTCCAGTCTAAAAGATCTGAAAAAAGATGTACTCTGTGCGAATATGTTGATAGGAGCTGCGCCTTCTGAAAAACGGATTAAGTGTAACATTTTCTTTCCCTTGAGACAAGTGTAGATAATGGTATTTTGATTCCTGAATCTATACTTTTTATTCAATCAGGGATCGGACTGTTTTTCTTCAAACATTATTAATTCGATGAATTTAATTTCAAAATAATATTTCCCACAAATTACTGGATTAAAATGAGCTTTAAATTACATACCAAACACACGCTAAGAAATCACTAAGGTCTCACCGGCCGAGCAACTGAAGAAACCAGCAAAGTCCACAGCCTGGCGCTCTTCCTCCTCACCACCATCGCTTACGCATATATGGATGTCATCTGCCAGGGTTAGCGGCAGGAAACCTCGAGAACAGGTCTTGGCAGATGTTAGGATGTTTGTAACCTGGGACGTGAATGTACCGCCAAACAGAAACCCAGGGAATTCTGGTAGTTCATCGTCTTCCGAGTCAAGATCATTGTCAGTTTCAATGTTGGGATTGTTTACGTCTTCGTCGGTGGAGACGTTATGACTGACGTGGAAGCACCAGAAGGCCAAAATCTGGCGTGGTGATAGTAAAGACAGTGATTGAGTGTTATGTTAATTAAAAAATACCAGGAGTAGGACAGAGTATAACTTAAAGTGTTAAAAATATAAAAGGTTATCAGATAAGGAGACTTTAACGAGTGTAGCGGATACATGTGCACAGGTAAAAAAATGTAGTCAATACTAAAAATAAAGTGTACACAATTTGGCAATTGGTGGACACGATAAAAAAAAAACTACAACTAATTGGTAAGAGCACCAGCATTCAGTTAATGGAAAGATAAATCAACGGTTAACTTGAAGAGCCCCTGATGTCAGCCGGGACAAGGCACACGGCCCTAAGAAAGCTTGAGCTGTTAACAAAACTGTTAATCCTTTTTGCCTATGTGATAAATCACACGCGAATTATTTCCCTTAAAGGCAATTTCTCTAATGTATTATTGACTGACGTTTCGGATTTCACATCCTCTAGTTTAAAAAAAATCGCTTCTTTCAAACGAATGAAAATTAAAATAGCTTTGGGGGTACAACGGAATTCTTTTTTATTTGATAGCATTGTCTAAACTCTAATGCTTTTTTTAAAGCCGTTATCTGTACATTCTTTAAAATAGGACTCTTTGTCCTACAAGAAGAGAGAACTCATTTAAAAATTATCCACCCCTGTTTTGGGGGCTGATACGGCCTAAGTCGTAAAGCGTTCTATCGGCTATGTCTATTTTTGCGATTTCGTCCCCTACTACTTTGGTAGGTGTCCGTATATAACAATAAACTAAGTCATACATCTTGATATCCTCGCACTGTCTCTATTGTTAGGCGATAGTCTTTGCGCCTGAACTGTATAATTATGGTTATACTTAAGAACCTAGGAGGCGTGAAGCTCAGCTAGAGCTTATGTCTTGCAAAGAGCAACTACCTCTGCTGAGGCGTCAGTATGATAATTATGACCAACGGAGACAGAATCCAGGTCACTCGCTCTGGGCGGCGTGGTGGCTCTGGGATAGAACATCAGCTTCCGACGCAAAAGGTTTGTGGTTCAAGCCCTGGCGATTTAGCCCCCTACTGGTTGTATCGGTGTTAGTATAATGAGACCGGCTGAGAGAGGAGTCATGGTATTCCCGCCATGTCTTCTGTGTGGCAGTACATAAAATTGTCAGACCTCAGTCTTGTGGTCCGTCCACAATGTAGTCTATATAGTAATGATGTTGGACGTTAAAACCGAACTCAGAACTCAAAACTCAAAAAAAAAAAACTCAGCTCAGTCTTTGTGGCAGCATGTAAACTTGCGAGACGTTAATCTTGGAGGAAGTTCCTATTATAGCCTATATAGTGACTGCATTATTATACTTTGATCTTGGTGTGCATGTGTGTGTCTGTCTGTGTGTGTAGGTGTATGCTACTTGTGTATGTGTGCGCATGGGTGTGTGAGTGTATGTGTGTGTGTCTGTGAGTGTATGTTTATGTGCATGTGTGTGTATGTGTGGTTGAATATATCATTTGCATGTTTGTGTGTGCCATTACCTCTGTGATGTTTACAGATTTATGTATGTTTATTTCATGTACATGATTACTTTTGATGTAATGCGCATTGAGCAGAATTTCAATTTTGGAACCGCGCAAAAGAAATTCAATAAATTAAATTTACATTGGACGTTAAAAAACCAACCAACTAGTTAATCAACTAACCTCTGCTGAGGCCGGGTGGAGAACGTCACTGCAACAGTTGAATAAGCCCAACCAGCATGACTCACACTGTTGGAACACCTGTTGATGTTGCTCTGTCTTCCTGTACAATGGGACTGTTTCATAACCTGAGAAGAAGGGGAATGGGATAGTTTGCTTAAATAAAAATTATATTTAAGGCTTTGTTGAGTTAAAGGTTATTAAATTGCTTTCCAATTCGTTACAGAAAAAAACAACACATCCTCGACATTGTCCTTTGTCATAATGGTATTTACAGCACATTTAGCATGACGGTGGTGCATTATTGCTTTGTTATCTCTCTCTTTCTTTTTTTCAGTGGAGAAAAGTAAATAAAATATTGAACGAATTTTTCTTCAAAATATCTAAGAAATTCTATTGATAGTATTAAAAGTAAATTATTCGTCCCTTTGTTTTCTTGGTTCATTGAACTAGGTATTTGTTCAAAGCAAACAATTCCTTACAAAAAGGTTTATTGGGCCTAACGTATTCGTTTACGTTCATTTAATTCTTAAAAATCCTCTTCACATATGGCTATTTTAGATGATAAAATTATTTATCCAAGCTGGTTTTTACTTGAACAATGCTAATATCTTGCAACTCATTTAAAAAATCATATATTTTATGAATAGTTGCGCAACCGGGGAAACAACCCTGTGTTTCCATCAATGCAATAACAAAAAGAATCATTAATGTGTAGCGATGATTGCAATTCCCTGTAAAATAAAATTATAGAACCTTGAAGGAAGACACTCTCACCTTCAGGACAAGTAGGCAATCCTGTAGCAGGGTTAACCCGTCGGCGCCCAGAACAGAGGTCACGTGACACTTCGTCTGTGCCAACAGATACGTTGCAGGTTTGGTAGACTCCCCCGAATCTGATGGTCGTGTTTCTCTGGGGAGGCGCGTCTTTCCAACAGCTGCCGTCATCAGCGTTTGCTTGTGGGCTAAGTGGTAGTTTTAATGTGATGGATATAATAGGGAGTAGATGGAGAATTGGGGAATTGGACTGTGAAGTGTGGGCTAAATTGAGGGACGGACTAAAGGCATTGAAATGGAATATGTTGAGCTGAGTTGAGTTGGTTCCTTAACGTCTAAGGTGCATGCTCTACAGGTTCTGCTGCTGCACCACACGAGCATAGATCTGATGTACGTCACTAATACTTATGAATTCCGTTTTACTTTTTCTAAGATGGTGTAACTCTTAAACAAGACATTAAAAAAATATGTTAACACTGTTCCTATCTCAAGCCAGCGTGTGTTTGTTATGACGCAATGTAAAATGAGAGCGTTTATGGAATTAGTTAACGAGACTACCGTTGGTTGTTTACTTACATCAGCGCAGCCTTTGAAATTACCATTTAAACACTTTAAAATACTGGTACGAAATGTTCAAGGAGTTTTAAAAGCAGATGGTAGTGATTATATTTTGATACAAAATATGACTAGATAGGAAAACTGTCAGACTAATTTGTTGACGCTATGAATAAACATTACATTAGTAACACAAATTACCTGAAATTTGCAGCGTTTTTATCGGTACATCCAGGATAGGTGTTGATTTTGTAGTAGGACTGTATTGATTCCTTGATCAAGTTGTTTAACTGAAAATTAAAAATTCTTTGAGCTTAAGCAGTTATGGTTACAACAGTATTTATTTGCAGTCACTTTTATTTCTAGTTTACTTTTAGAACCAATTAAAAGGTTTGGTGACATTTTGCTGTAGTGGGTGTATAATACAATATTAAATTAGTGTAATGCCTGTATCAACTTGGTCTGTTTTGTTGTGTATCGGGGAAAAGGAAATATCATGAATGCTGGCCGTAGTTTCTCTATCGTAAGATCCTTTGATACGAAGCTTGTTTGTATTAACATTATGTATTGCAAGTGTACATGTACGTATAAATGTAATGTCCACTTGAGGGTGAATGAAGATTTCTGTATTCTATATTCTGTGTTCATGTTAAGTTTGTCAGTCATGTTTGTATTTGGATATTAATAATTAAAAACAACTTTAAATAAATACAGTCGGGTTATATTCTTGATAGCCAACCAGTTTCATATGTACGGTTTTTTACAAACACCCACATATGGCATGTATTAGTAGAGTATACACCGCTTTAAACAAAAACATTTTATCTTTTAGTAAAATAAAATTTAATCATTGCATATTGAAATCTATGAACATTTCTTCTTTAATCGTATCACATAGGTGTGGATAGAATCACGTAATTACGTCCGTATCATCAGTTTATTTACAAAAAGGAAATGATTTCAGGTAACATAATTTTTATTTTTATGTTCACATCAATTGGGATGACCTCTTTCTCTCGAAAAACGTAAACAAAATCACGTGATAGTTGTATTTTGCAAACAATGTGCTGATTGGCTAGAGCATAGACCTATATTAATATGTTTTTGCACTAGCCGATTTACAAGCATCAGGTGATTTTTGTGAGAAAGAGGTCAGCCCCATTTTAACAAGACACGTAGGTTATTATTTCTGTACATCACTTTCGCTGGGCTCATTCTTACTAGTAATTATTTTTCGATTTGTTCCACATACTATCTTTGATTCTCCCCTATCATTTGTATTCTCTGTCTTGTTATTTTCTGTGTATCTGTTCTTGTCATCCTTTCTCCACTATCCCCGCCCTCTTCTCAGTCTCCTACATTTTACCATAGATATCAACGTGGCACGACTACATTAAAGAAGACGTGCGAATGAGCCTGCCTCTCTTTACTAGTAACACCCTAAGAATAATAATTGTGCTGTTGCCAAGATTAAATCAGAATTAACCTACATATCTGTAAGTAAATGTACCTTAAAATCAATATTTAGAGAGGTAGAAATGTGATTCGTAATTGCTGTTTAAGAGAAAAATTAGGTTCCGGCGTTTATACGTTCCTGGTATCTTCGAGAATCTAATCATAATTATGACATATGAACAATCATTTTATGTTAACAGTAACAGTAATACAAGCTCAATATGTACATGTTATGAAGTAAAAGCGAACACTATTTTGTCATTTTCATTTTTACAAACTTCCGAAATTTCTAGACATGCAAATGAAAAGTCAATGAATAAACCATTTTTGTAATAGCGTTACCGTGAAAGTTTGAACACAACTTATACAATCATCGAGTGGTTATAATCACTTTGACATTTCATTAAAAAAACGCGTTATTGGTGTATTGGCTCCCTACATTACAATGTAATGTAAAAACAGGTCTTTATAAAAAGTTAAATCGTGATTTGGTGAAATTTAGGGTATTTTAATTTACTGTCAAATAAATGTCAAATTTTAAGTAGGGCGGTGGTGGGCTGCAACCTGATTTATAAATCCTATGCATGTTATTTAAACTAGTCACGAAAAAAAAGGAAATTAGTTTTGATTAAAAAATCAAAAAGGCTATGGGACGTTAAATAATCAAGATAATGTCATTGGTAGTGGTTGGTTTTTTTTAATCTTTTTTTTTAAATAATGATTTACTGCGTCTTAATTTGAATTAATTTGAAAAATGCATTGGTATAATAGAGACAGAGAGCGAGAGAAGGAGAGGGAGAGAGAGAGAGAGAGAGAGAGAGAGAGAGAGAGAGAGAGAGAGAGAGAGAGAGAGAGTATAGTAAAGGTACGGATTTTCTGTAAAAAAAAAATTGAACGGTTCGCTAAAACACTACATGTGCGACTTTAAGGGCTGCTGCAGTTATGTGCTTGGAGTTTTTCCTCGTGTTAACGTTAACATTCGTAACGTAACCACAATGATTGCCATTCTGAAACGAATTTGATTATTTAAATCGGCCGCGACACTTTAAAATGACGATACAGATTGAAAGAGAGTCAGATTAAGAAAGGCATAGATAGTTATCTTTTTTTGCCTTTTTGCATACAAAGCCGAATATGCAGACGTTGACAGTATTACACATATACACAGACACAAAGAGACAGGCAGACAGACAAACAGACAGACAGACAGACAGACAGACAGACAGACAGACAGACAGACAGACAGACAGACAGACAGACAGACAGACAGACAGACAGACAGACAAACAGATAGACAGACAATTAGACAGCAAACAGAGAGACAGACAGAGAAAAATAGAAAGAGACAGAGGCAGAAACAGAGACAGATACAGAGACAGGAACATAGACATATACAGAGACAGATAGGCCGACACAAAAAGAGGCAGAACGAGCGACACAAAGACGCACAGGAGCGTTGAATTTGGCGAAATACCTGTAACAGCGTGCCTTGTGCCAGGTCTGGCAGCGTCTCTGCCTGGATGAGACTATCTAGGGGTTCCCCCGTCCTGTCCACAGCCACCAGGTTGTTAGTGAAGCTCTCCACCCAGTCTTTCTCGCTCATGTTGGGACTGGGAACAGAGAAACACTTAGGACAAGGGATTGGGAACAGACAAACACTTAGGACAAGGGACTGGGAACAGACAAACACTTAGGACAATTACAAGTACAATCTCCACGTCTTCAGCAGCTGGGTTATATTCGCTTAGGAGACCCAAAAGCAAGATACAACGGACTTGGCCGATCACATGATATTGACACAGATCCAACGAGTAGGGAAAAATATAATATGCCTAAAATTATTTTATAAATGAATAATTCAAGCACAAGTTAAGCAGAGGACAAAGTCAATTGAAATAATGTTTGATCACTGAAGTCCATAACTGCAGGACTCACATACCAAGTTGTTAGATACTATGATAGTAGGAAACAAATCATATAATAATAACTCTTCAGTTGTTTACCTCATAAAAAGAGTTAAAAGATAGGGTGAGTGATTTAGACAATTAATCCTACTGAGATAGAAGTCGATGGTCCCAAATCGTATCACACTAAATTTTGTTCCAAAATGTGTTCAATAGTGAGAAATTTTACGGAGGGGGTTTTGCATATGAGGATTCGATAATAAGGTGCGGTAGCTTTCTTCTTTTAACCTTATTAAAACGAAAGTTTACTAGTTTTCCTGCTGTGTCTATATTTTTATAAAGAAATATAGGGATCACGCGTCTCGACAGTTCTTCGTGGGAATATCACCAGAGAGTGAGAGATGATGTTTCATGGCGGGATTAAAGGCGTTGGCTTCCGACTTTATACCTTAGTGAAAGCTCAGTTTGAAGACTGGTCACCCGCCCGAATTTTGATAAAGAGATAGACATTAGAGAGCACGTATCAAGCTAATTCCTGTATCAATATCACTACGTGCTCTTTTTGTTAAACGTCTCACAACATGTTTTGATAGCACTGCAAGTTCCGCTCGTGAATAGCTCACGATATAATAGTCTCTGACTCTGTTTCAAAAATTGAACTCACTAGGTGCCAGGGCTGCCTCCGAATGACCTCATGGTTGACACGGTGCTGTTGTTGGTGGTGCTAGTGTTGGTGCCGTCGTTGCTGCGTGTGTAACCAGACATACTTATGTTAGCCTGGCTGATGTTCGTCGTGGCAGAGACCTCTGGTGTGATGGAGACCATGGGCTGACTTTGAGAGCTCGTGTTCAGCACTTCGTTGGAGATGGAATCCTCCTGTAGATTGATGGCGAGTTTTGTTAAATGTATGGGCATTCTATGTTGGATTAACATCGAATTTCATACAAGCAGAAATGTTTGCCCGGATTTACTACACATTTCAGTGCATTTTTCTGATAGGGCGGACGCTTAACGTGGAGTTTTACAGACCTTAATAACACGGGTGAAAAGTGCTGTTGGTATATAAGTCGATGGGGTTTTTCTATGCACATTCTTATGAATTTATGTTATATTTGCTATTATAATACAGTTAACGTAAAACGCAAAAATTAGGTTTTAGAGAAACTAGTGTGTGTATGTTATGTGAACATATTTTGACCAGTCTTTCCCAGAAAATAATGCATTATCAGTCAATGCAAGTCAGTGTGCAACTACCTGACAAATATTTTTTTTTTCTAGAAGCGGGTGGTGGGGTGATCTAACACACTGGTCTCCGCCTTGGCAAGGCGAATGGGTGCCCAGTAGAAGATGCGGGTTTGATCATGTCAGCAGTCGCAATTTTTCTATATCTATTTGTCTTATCTGTTTGTCTAAATCTAGATCTAGGTTTGTGACTGCTACATCTAGTATACTATTTCTTCAACATTCAATTCGATAATTTTTTTCCATAAAAAAACTGCGGGAAAGATTCTCTTAGCTTTGCATAGCATCTAAACGGCGGAGTCTATCTGGTTATGGTGAAATTGTTCAACAGCATCCTTTGATTGAGATCAGCATTTAGGTTGGATGGAGTATTATGCAAATCAATCCATAAAGTACCATGTCTCGTCGCATTGTCGAACATGTCCTACATATTTCCCTGACTTTTTGCTGCCTTCAAAACCTCCGTCCCTTTCTCTCCAGTAAGCAGTCTTTTATTCCGTCCAAAATCTTTTTCTTTGTTTTCCCTGCTGCGCTCCCATTCAAGCATTCTTCTTTTTATAAGATATTCCAGTTTTTGCTTTTCTCATTAATGTCCAATAAAGAGTAATTGGCGTCTACGCATTGTGTTTATGAGTGCTCCAAATACCTAATTAATTAATCAATTGTATCGTTACCGACTACAATGTAATCGGTAGAGTCAGCGTTTATTTGGTGTGTTGTTTTTTTTGCTGAGAACACAAAGTCAGCACTTTATAGGCTAAATAGTGAGCGGTTCCCAAAAAGAACGTCTTACAATTTTACGTGCTGCCACAGCGGAGATATTATAAGTCCTATCTCAGCCGGTCACATCTTACTGACACCAATCCAGCTAGTAAAGGGCGAAATCAGACAAATACATTTTTGACCGATCGTGGGTTTCAAACTGGCGACTTCCGATTACGATACCAACGCTCTACCACATGCTCTAGTTTGCCCCAACTACCATCACCCCCATATGCAAGTAACCAACTGTATTGGTGAGTGTTGGCTACCTGAATCCAAACAGTGCCTGCCTCCACTCCGATAATAACGTGAGTTCCATAGTCTTTCACCAACTGCTGAGAATCGTATCTGATGGAGAAGAGCGGGAGAGTTAAGCAAACCAGAGAAGATAACAATGATGGTAATTGTCCCTCTTTTGGAAGGTATGTCTTAGATATATGCTGCAAAATATAGAACACGTTCAAAAAGATCTAAATGTTTATTGAAGTATCGCGCAAGTCATTTTCACTTTAAAATGCCACACTATAATAAACTCCTGACATTATTTCTCGAAATATATGAACCTAGAGGACTGACAGAAAAGTGATATATCATACCAGCACAAAAAAGTTTCAAACAAAAGGATATAAACATGCGAAAGAAGGGCAGAAAATGTTACACTAATCAAGCTAATTTAAAAACAAATGTCTAAAAAAACAAAGAACAAACCAAAACAGTAAACTCTAAATATACAAGACGTTTCTTTCTTCCTTATTTCTTCCATAACAATGTATACCTAATGTGATTTTTCGCTCACATGGGTGTAAATCTATAATATAGTGGATGAACTTAAAGCTTTACAATTATTACATCGATCTAATGTTGTATTAAGTTATTACCAAGAGATACTTTATGGTGGAATAGATTAGAGAGACTTCATTACAAGTCTGTAACATAACCAACATTGAGCTTAAAAACAAAATAATTATGTAGGCCTAAACAAAATCCAACGGACTAAAATGTACGTAAAGGGAAAAAAAGTACCCCCACTCCCCTGCGCATTTCCATTCAAATATCTCGACAGTGAGCGCTTCATAGAATTAACGCGGTTACACCCTTTGAATTCCTTTTCCCCACTGGTCTTAAAACTCTGACAATAACAGGGTTTCCTCTGCCTTTTTTTAAATCTATATTACAATAGAGCATTGTTATTT
The DNA here is from genome assembly GCA_003991915.1 of Elysia chlorotica. Lineage (NCBI taxonomy): Eukaryota > Metazoa > Mollusca > Gastropoda > Plakobranchidae > Elysia > Elysia chlorotica. The sequence continues at coordinate 174,955 of RQTK01000409.1, forward strand.
CCAGCTTTCGTCATGAGTGACAAGATATAATAGGCCTATTTTATTCTCACCTGGCACGTCTTGTATCTCCAGCCTCCAGGGCCTGTGCTATGGTCATCAGCTTGACCCGGAAAGTCCAGGTCAGGGGCATCTCAGGCTGTATGACCGTCTTGTAAGCCACATACCTGGAGTGGTAACACAACACAGGGGTGAAAGATAAACCTTCAATGTGATCGAACCATTAAGAGAGTAGATCTGTGTCTTTGGAGCGAACACACACATTACACATGATGTTCCCTCTGTGTATATGTCTTTGTATCTTTGATTCTCTCTCTTTCTTCCTCTCTCTCTCTCTCTCTCTCTCTCTCTCTATCTCTCTCTCTCTTTAACTCTCTGTGTGTTGTAGGACTGGCCTCTAACCTATTGTACCTGGAGCAGTTAGGCAACACAGTTCAAAGGAAAAGCCTGGTGTGTTATCGAACACAAACATGTTCTACGTGTGCGTACTAATATAATGTTAGTACATTATGTCATCCGTCGATCTGCAGGTCTGTATCTTGGTCTTTGTCTTCCTGTGTCTGCCTGTCTCTCTATCCCTTTATCTCCCTTTGACTCTTTCTCTCTGTGACTGTCTCTCTGTCAGTTTGTACATTTAACTCTGTTTTCCTATATCAATGGCTCGCTATGTCTTTTATTCAATATGACCGGCTGAGACAGGAGTCATGGTATCGGCGCTCTGTCTCATGTGTGGCAGCACATACAATTGTCAGACGTCAGGCTTGGGGCTCGTCCATAATAAAGCCTATATAAGGTTGACTTTGGACGTTACAACCACTCAACTACAAGTACTAATCCACGTCTTTGTCCCCCACTTTGTACTTCTTTTCTCTCTCCCTGTTACTCTGTCTGTCTCGTTATGGTTTCTGACACTCTCTATCTATTCTTTATGGTTTCTGACCCTCTCTATCTATTGCTCCCGCTTTAACTCTCATTTTCATTACTGCCTTTTCCCCTCTGTCAGACTGTATATGTGTTGGTCTGCCAATCCGTTCTCCCTGTCGCTCTCTCTTTCTCTCTCTTTCTCACTCTCTATCTCTCTCTCATTTTAATCTTTTTCGCCTGCCCTATGGATATTCTGCCAAAGTTGGTTATACAATATTTATTCGTCTTGAATGTTTTCCCTTCACCCAAAAAACATAACTTAAACCCTATGGAATAACATCAACAAAATAGACTTACCGTCTCTGTATGCGGTTGGTAATCGACATATCCTGCACATAGTTTGTTTTTACTTGTCTATAATCGCCCGAGAAGGCTCCGCTGATATCGAACTCGCCGTCCATATGCGAATCCATATTGACTCCAAGAGCAGTTATAGACACGCCATTGGTAGAGGAATCGATTACATCCTCATTGCGTACCCATAGGTAGGTTTTCAAAGTAATCACCGTGGAGAAGTCGGGGATGATAAATTGTTGATCCTCCGTCGTGCGACATTTGCTGGTGGTCGAAAGAAAGTAGAAAAGCATCTTTATAACAATTAGAACATTAATTTTCGTAATTGTGCCACGTTTATGGCAAAAGTGAGTGAGTGAGTGAGTGAGTGAGTGAGTAAGTGAGTTTGGTTTTACGGCACGTCAGCACGGTAACGGCTATATTGTTAAGTCAAAATACAAGTGGTATAATTTATCGTAGTGAATGTGGCAAATGATGATTATATTTAGAACAGTTTTTAGATTCAAAATGGGCTAAAAGGACTTTGTTCTGTATTGTTAGCAACTTGTTTCGAAGAAATAAGGAAATTAAACTCGTTTAAAAAAAGATTAAACTAATTGTTTTTTGTGTTTGGGCAAACTCTAAAACTCAGGAGGTACCTGCAATTACATTGCTTTAGTCGTTTTCAGTATAATGTGACTGCCTTAGATATACATTATTGTCCCCGCACTATCGCTGTGTGGCAGTATGTGAATTTGTCGGACATTAGTCTTGGTACCCTCCCACGATATAGTCTAGTGGTTTGAGTTTTACATAAAAATAAAACCAACTAACCTGTAGTTATGGCCCAGCACCATTCCTGCCTCAGTATTCTGAAGATTGTCCCAACCTGACCCCGGAAGCACATCGAGAATCTTCACTCCTTTGTTTGCGTTACCAAGGCAACGCCTGGGGTCTCCGAGTGGGTAGATCTCAGAGGCGCCAACAAACACGATTGTGACGAATGGGAGGGCAAAACAAACAGCAGTTACCACGCAGATGTTGGACACTCCGTGGTTCATATTCTAGCCTACATCATGGGAGAACAAAAAAGGAGGGGGGGGGGGGGAAGAGAATTGATAAAGGAAAAAAAATAGATGTTCTATATCAAAATTCGTGCTTTTACCTTTTAAGTAATTAATGGGGTATAAACTCCCAAAAAACATGTTTATAATCCAAAAAAAAAAACCACACAACAACACACTTTTTGTGTTAAGCAAAAGATAAACGTATAAAGTTAAATTGCAGAATGACTGAATAACGAGACAATAGATTTAAGCCCAGAAGAGTAAACAATTGCCACTGGGTGCACAAACGTCTAGGGACAAACGAATGCATTGAGTATGTCTCAAAGCTTTTTGGCGACTTGCTACCCTCCATCACACATGTAATAAATGTTTCTGTGAACAGCAGTGGTGTACCATATTCTTGCAAACAGGCAATCTTAAAGCCTCTAATTTAAAATCCATAACTCGATGTGAATGACATTTCAAATTATAGACCTATGTGTAATGTACCAATGTTGTAAAAAAATTATAAAAATCAGTACTGAAGCAAGTTATTGGGCATATAAAAAAAATGATTTGAACGAGACCTTTCAATCAGCATACAGAAAGCATCACAGTACTGAGAATGCCATCATCAGAGTAGTAAATGATATTGTTTTAGAACTTGATGCGAAAAAAGTATCTGTACTTTATCACCTGGACTTATCTGCTGTATTTTATACCTTGGATCATTGTTCGAAACACATTTTTTTTAATAGATGTGTAACAACTCTTGATATTAATACGGATCACCCACCTTAAACTGTGATGCCTTGATAATCAGTAGCTTTGCAGATTGAATTAGTTCGATACTCCGTTCATAGGTAACATACACATTTAAAATGCACAGAGACAGTACTGCTAGGAATTTCCTATGTGTGTTGCTTAGTACTTATTGATCAAATAGTAAATGCTTGGACTATCAAGTCCGTTAAGGTCAAGAATTAGGCACAGTGCGATGTTATTACCCTGGCTGCCCAGCTAGATAATCTATTTCGGAAGGCATGTGACAAGACATTGCCTTATATTCGCCATCAACTGCGAATCAGCTTCTAGTAAAACTCTTAGTTATCTTTATTCATTGTTACTAGCATAACCAATACGTTACCGCCTGACCTATATTTCATCGTGGTGTCGTTTTGTGTCGTTATGTAGTATCACTATAATTATGATAACTTTTAAAATATTAAAATCAGTTCGTGGATAATGTTGCACATTTTTTCACACTTATTGAAAAACGAGTTACAACAAGATAGAATAAAAACAAGTATTCCTCTTTAGCCCATCTATGTATAAAGAACACAGGAGTTTTGATTGAAACAGATCTGCATCTCGTGTTGTCTTTTATACTGTTTTTTGTTAAACTATTTCACACTACAGAAAATGTTGAGAGGACCAATATCTTTAAAAAGTCATACATATAAATATTAAGTATAACATGTTGTAACGTTAACGTGTCGATGATTCTGAGACTGAATGGAGCCTTGGAGAGACAAAAAAAAGGCAATGTTCAGTTTCGCCTATCTTTAATTTATGGCCCCTGAATCCTTGAAGAAAAAATTATTCTTTTTAACATACATTGTAATAAAATTGAATGAACAGACAGGTTCTTGAGATATAGGCATACTCACATGAATACTAATTGAGTAGAGAACAGCGAAGTTTATCGTGCCTTCTAAACCATCTAAATTGGAAATTGTGGTTACAATGTTTTCAATAAATTGGTCTCTGGGCAAGGTGAAACTTAAATCACAAAGTTTTACTCATGACTTATGACACTTGACCTATGAAAAAATTAAATATAACAAAAAGTTGGACAAAATATGAATATAACATTTTTTTTATCCTCAAACCAAAACACTTTAACAACCTTTGAATACGAATGAAAAGTTTTAGAAGCCATAGAGTGTCGTTTACTATTCATTCATGGAGTGCTAGTCGGTTGGCGTTGGTGATCATGTCCCTCCACATCTCTCTTGCCATGCATTTCACAATCAGGTCGGCCACTTTGCTTCTAATGATCCATCTTCCTAGCCCGTTACAGATTTTGCGTTTGTTATACTAATCTTTATAGGCCCACTGCAGGAAAGACAATCGATGTCAAGAGAAGCAAACGAATGTGTGAACAATTTTGCAGAAAACAACCCAACCGAATCTTTTTAATGATATTATAATCCTGCATCTACTTATTGAATTTTCCTAATGCTTACTACAGCAGTCATTGTCATATTGATATGATACAATTGTCAACAATATTCAAATATGAATAAAAAAAGAAAACATTAGTGTTCAAACTTAATTTTAGATATAATCCTTAAGTTAAAGCAAATACATTTACATTTATTGTTTCAAAATGGTCTCTACTTTTTAAATTACGAACGTGAATAGGCACCAGTCTACTTATTTAAGATAAAGTATAAAATCCCAACAATTTTGTCCTGATGTTTTCTTGTATTTATTGTTTATCTTCTCAATGTATTTTCAGTGCTGCAAGAGCCGATGAAGACGTACCTAAAAGCATCGATTCAAATGAAAAAGCAAAACGCCCATTCGACCAAATGGGGAGTGGGTTGATTGGAAAACGCCCATTTGACCAAATGGGAAGTGGATTCATCGGAAAAAGACCATTTGACCAAATGGGAAGTGGATTTATAGGTAAACGTCCATTCGATACAATGGGCAGTGGATTCATTGGAAAAAGGCCATTCGACCAAATGGGAAGTGGATTCATCGGAAAAAGGCCATTCGACCAAATGGGCAGTGGATTCATCGGAAAAAGGCCATTCGACCAAATGGGCAGTGGATTTATTAGTAAACGTCCATTTGACCAGATGGGAAGTGGATTCATCGGAAAAAGGCCATTCGACCAAATGGGCAGTGGATTTATTAGTAAACGTCCATTTGACCAGATGGGAAGTGGATTCATCGGAAAAAGGCCGTTCGACCAAATGGGAAGTGGATTCATCGGAAAAAGGCCATTCGACCAAATGGGAAGTGGATTCATCGGAAAAAGGCCATTCGACCAAATGGGCAGTGGATTTATAGGTAAACGTCCATTCGATACAATGGGAAGTGGATTCATAGGAAAAAGGCCATTTGATCAGATGGGAAGTGGATTTATCGGAAAGAGGTCTGATGAAGTTGAATAATTTTGTTTTGAATTTTTGTTGAATATTTTTTTTTATTTTGTCAAATTTAACACAATGTTGTTCGGCTTAAGAAAACTGTGATCCATCTTTTGTTTGCAAACCCTACCGACTTAGAAGAATCGAAAACGTAAAAGTAACTTTTAGAAAAATCCTGCCAATTTTAATCTTTTTGTTTTAAATCTAGTTCTTATTGATTCAGTTGATTAAAAAAATTATACTGTGTATGCATACCAATTTTTTTTTAAGTTTCATCGACAAATATAGTTTCTGATATTTTCATTTTATCTCGCATCAAAACAACAACAACGACAACAACATCAGTAGCTAATATAAAAGATGAAAATACCAAACCAGTTTTCTGCTTGTGTATTTTTCCTAATTCATAATTTTTGTATAATTGTGCATGTTTAAACAGAAAAATCTAAATAACTAAAACATTTTGAGAATCATTTGTTGAAAATTATCCGAAGCATTTGAAAACTATTTTAATTATATAGTTACATATATTTTCTAAATATTAGATTTGTTAAAACAAATCATTTCTTAAGGAACGAAAATGAATATAATTAATTATTTATAACGATACTGATTCTAGATGGGACATGACGTCGTTTTTTACTCAGTTAACTGTTTTTTTTTAATAATTGCCAGGCTATTGTTATGCCTATTTTTATATTTTTTAATTTGTCCATATCACATTAGACTAAACGCAAGTACACGTTTAATGGACGTTTTGTCCAGCTTCGTATTTAACATTAAACCGTTAAACTGTGTTGGTGGAATGGCCTAATTTTAGCCATTCAGCCAACGAAGCTTTTACAGTTTATTATTAACACATGTGTCATATTTTTAGGGAATCTAGGAAATGTCAAATAACCTAAAACTAACACAAAACAAACCAAAAATATGCGGACAACCAATTCATGAAATGTTATGTTATTGTTTTCTTCTTTTCGTTTCAAGCTTCAAGCAGTAGTTTTTTTTAAAGGATTTTTGAAACCCAGAGGCTATTTTAATATATCATTGTTTCTATGAAATTATGAAGGCTAAATAAAATGTCGAGCGCAATAAAGTATATAATTCAACATATCAGTCCTAAATGTATTTCTTTTAAAAAATTGTGACCTGGATTGTTGCTTTCTCCTTAGTTAACGACAGATAATTGTGAATATTGTGTTGTCTTTCTTAAGGTTACAGATTGTGAATGATGATGATGATGATGATGATGATGATGATGATGATGATGATGATGATGATGATGATGATGATGATGATGATGATGATGATGATGATGATGATGATGATGATGATGATGATGATGATGATGATGATGATGATGATGACGATGAATCCGACATTAAAAATTAAAGCCATTACACTGCCATAAATTATAAAAAATATACCATTGAAATGCCATGTTTATAACTAAACTAGAAACTCCTTTCAAATAAATTATATAAAAAAAAAAGAAATTTTTATTGAATTTCCATTACATCGTCTAAATGAGCCTCAATCTTAGATGATCGAAGAAGAGTAAACGGCGAGAGTGAAAGCAATTTGTATGGCGGTAGTTTTATTGAACACTAATATTCCTTTCCATTCTTTAAAAAAATGTTGTTCTTCATCATAAAAAACAGAGGAAATTATGTGGTACAAAACTTTGAGCAATTTAAGTGAATAACGATTCTTATGAATTTACACGGTAATGGTTCTAGATGCGGTACAAAACTTTGAGCAATTTAAGTGAATACTAATTTTTGTGATTCTACATATTACTGATATAGATTCTCCGTACACATTGGTTTTTCCCCCTCTTGTTGACATCTTTATCAAAGCTTACCATTCGCAACTCTATTTACTTTCATAAGCGAACAGAATAGCAAACGTTTTTGAAGCGGAGGGTAGGGAAAGCAATTTTACACCTTCTTCTGTGGTAAGGCTGTTATTTTTACTGGAAACAAAGTATTCATAGTGCAGATGTTTTTATTTTCGATAAAAACAAAATAATTATACAAAAATTAACTGCACCAGATAAAAACATATAATGTAGCTTTTCTTCTATTGCTTCAAAATTGGCTGTGTAAATCTAAGTGATTTTGTTTTAACCTTTTATCCTGTTTAAATTGATATCTAGGCTACACCCAGAATAATTTTCAGGCTCAAGCTTAAAGGCATTTAATAAGACTGACAGACAGAGAAACAAACCGAGTCAAAGACAGAGACAGAGAAAGAGACCGTGTCAAAGACAGAGACAGAGAAAGAGGCCGAGTCAAAGACAGAGACAGAGAAAGAGACTAAGTCAAAGACAGAGAAGCGGAAGAAGAATGAAGGAGATACACAAATTAGAAGCTACTATTAATTCTAGAAAAAACGGAAATGTAAATTGTATTAATGAATGGGAACAGTTGGGTAATATGTTTAAAGGGCTAGTTGATCCTGTACAATTAGGACCAAATGGTGCTATATGCCCGTATTGGTATTTCATTATTATTATGTTTTAAAAAAATGCATTATAAATCTTGTATTGATACAACTATCACGTGATGTTTTTGAGAGAAAAAGGTCAGCCACATTGCTCGTGCGAGCCTGACTGATTATAGACCGTACAACAGACACACTATATACATGGATGTACATATTTATTTTGTTAGGTTAAGACCCAGGCCTCTATAAGAACAGGTCAAGTCACCGAAATATTCGGTGTGAAGTCGTTCAAGCGTAATAATGGTAATAGTAATCTATCTTTAAAAAATCATTACAATGTTTAGTTCAGATTAATACTTTGATATAAGTTTTTTTTTTCAGCCCACTCAGCCTACACTGTAACAATGAGAAATGATCCAAATGTTCACACAATCTTAATAGGATAGTTCACTTGGACTCTAAATACCCATTCTGTGTCTACTTTGGTGACTATGCCTCTATTTTTAGAAGCCTCGGCGAAGACCATACTCTTAGACCAAGGCTACCCAAAATAACAGCAAGGTCACCGACTTGACTGAAGAGAACGCATTTTTGCATAACAAGGATAAAAGTGATCTATTTATTTATAAATAGTATCATATTTAGGACAGATGAGTACTCAGTGATTATCAAAACCTACTGGACCAAAAATGCAAACTGTTCTAAATGTACCTAAAAGTTTAATGATATAGTTCACTTCGGTTCGAAATTCAATTATTTGTTTATTTCGGTGATCCTGCCTGTTATTTTTGGAAGCCTCGGTTTGGAACGGTTATGTTAATTTGCACTGCTATTTATAGCATTTTTGTAAATACTCAGAGAGTAATTTTTTTAAGCCTATTGGCCCTACACTGCAATAATGAGAAACGATCTAACTGTTTATACTTCAGAATGGTACAAGTGAGTTGAGTTGATTTCACGTCCAAAATCAGCACTATATAGTGCAATTGATACGATTGGTACAATTCACATGAACTCTAAATGCAAACGTCTTATTCGGTGAATTAGTCTGCTATTTTTGGAACCCCGTAAGACATCCATGAACCAAGAATATTTTTGGACTTTTTCACGGTCATATTAAGCGATAATGTTAAAGTCGCATATTTACTCTCAATAGGGGGTTATAGGTGGAAAGAGAGAAAGAGAGAGAGAGAGAGAGAGAGAGAGAGAGAGAGAGAAAGAGAGAGAGAGAGAGAGAGAGAGAAAGAAAGAGAGAGAGAGAGAGAGAGAGAGAGAGAGAGAGAGAGAGAGAGAGAGAGAGAGAGAGAGAGAGAGAGAGAGAAAGAGAGAGAGAGAGAGAGAAAACCAAGGTGTAGTCTACACCATAGTGTTCTTCACTTTGAAGCAGTCACATAATTTTGTACGATAAAACGCAGAACGAATGAAAAGATGAACTACATTCAAACAAAGCGATATTCTACTTATAGACTATGTAGGTTTAGCAAGGCGTCGGCCATGAGACAGAGAAGAAACTCATACCAGTGGAGAAAAGACCCTCACTTTCAGCTCTGCCCGCGGTGAGCCTTAATTTGCCTTTTTGAGATTAATTTGGAATAATTATGCGCCAAAGTGGCATAATTCTGTGGACAGGTTTATTACTCTACCGGAAGCCAGCCAGCAGCCAGGTGAGGGTCTTGTAGCTTGCAAACAGATATCACAAAAAGTGCAGCGTGCTGCAGGGGAATCAGCCCCTCTATCTAATAAGATGCATCGTGTAGCAAGTAGCGTGTAATGTTATGGCCCGTCAGCCTTAGCTAGTTGGTTGGTTGGGTTGGTTTAACGCCCAACAGCAGCACTATATAGACTATATTGTGGACGGGCTCCAAGATGGACGTCTGAAAATTGTATGACTGTGCTGCCACACACGAGACAGGGCGGGGATACCATGACTCCTGTCTCAGCCGGTCACATTAGTCAGCCTTAGCCATTGTATTTTCACTTGCTTAGCTTTAAGTTTTATCAAATCTAGTTAAAACTGAGTGAACATAGAAACTCAACATGGAGAGTCTTCAGAGGAAAACACGCCCCCCCCTTTATGGAAAGTGAACATTATAATTATAAAATATAAATTATACTTACCTCCATTGTGATCGTAAAGTATTGAGTTACATCAAAGCTAATGTAAATCGACAATTATTGTAAACAAAAATTAAACAGGAATGGTAGTAAAGAAAACTTCGTGTGAACTGTTTACTGAATGACTATCACACGTTTCTAGCTGAGAAAGCGCAGTGTGCATTAAGGGTCATTCGGTCAATGGAAATGCCCTGTGCTATAGACCGTCTCGAATGTAACTATGCTGTATGGTCAGTCAGACGCTAGCCTTAGGGTTCAATCTTAAATAATTTTATATTACCTATATTAACTATTTTACTTATTTGTTTTTTTTCCCTGTATGTCTTTTTTTTAATCAAACCTTTTTAATTGCATATAGCTTCATATCATAAGAAAAATCAGCAGTATAACTTTCGTCAATTTTCTCAATCAGAAAGAAGACTTTTTGATATTTAAAGCAGTACAATAATTATGTGTTTCTTTTTTAAATGGGCCAGAGAGCATACGTATGTCTAGTATCCTAATTTGTGTGAGTGTGTGTGTGTATGTGTGTGCAAAACTATGTACATGTATATAATTCAGTATCATAAACAAATTTTCCTCTGTTTTAATAGAAACTTTAGAATTTGAAAATTATTCTACTCTTTTCTGTTACTTTTTTTATAATCCTCAATCATTTTTGGTTTTTGTGTTTTGGTTTTAGCTGGGAAAGTGAATTATTATAATTAAAAAAAAATTATAGTATCTGATGTTTGTTCAAGGATTGATGAAAAGTGTACACAACCGATTAAAAAAATATATTAAAGGCATCTCTTGTCATATAAACCTTTGATTTCAATACTATGCAGACAATTCATTAAGTTTATTCCTTTTTTTAAACTTTCTTCTGTCGTAGGTAACAAAAAATTATCAGACCACATACCATTAGGAATATATATACTAGCAGTAGTAAGAATCATCAGCGCAAAGCGTTTAAATTAACTAAATGTTATTCAATATTAAAAACGTGTACAGTTTTTGAGTCTTTATTTCATCAGAATAAAAATATGGCTGTAGAGATAAGATCAAACATTATTATCAGACAACCCATTTTAAGGATTCGAATGTAGAATTGCTTTCTGATTTGTGAAGTATTGAACTGTTACGGTGCTGTTAATACCCAGATTCATACTTTGCATTAAATTGTCAAACTATGCGCAATAAGTTTAAGGAATGCAGCAAAACAAAATAATAAGTGATTTCAGTCGCCCATTTTTTTCTCCTTTAGCTTTCTGCCTAAAAAGCATCGTCAAAGGCAAACAATTTTTTGAAATGATATTAATTAATTTTAAGATCATTATTTAGGTAGGCCTACTCATGTTTCATTTATCAAACATTATAAGGTATTACTAGCACTAGCTTTTCAAAATCTGAATTGATTATATTCTGCATAACATCTTTAATACGAGTCTTTTTTATGGTCCTGGTAAAAAATAACATGTTGTATTATGGATATACAGACGATTACATCTACCGTTGTTCTTCACCACTTAAATGCAACATATAAAACAGCAGAGCTACCACCTGGTGGAAGAAATACTAAATGATAATTATACTACGCTAAGAAATATGGAATATCACTATAATCAATGCACGAACAGTCACTGGTTAGTTTCTGGGTCAGCAAAATGTATCTCTGTGGTCTGCCTGTTGCTATCCAACGCAAACACAATGGAGACACTGTAAGTTGTCGTGGAAATTTTGTTGTTGTTTTGTTTAGTTTTTTTTAAAAAGAATTTTTATCATTAAAGAGTTTTAGCTTGAAATCCAAAACTCGTATCTTACGACTATTAATTAAAGAAGACTGCCCCTAAACATTTTTAAATTACGATTGTTGTTCTTTCTTTTGATTCCATAGGCTAAAATCATTATGTGGAAACAACACTAAACAAATAAACTTAAAAGTTGTAAATAAATTGGCGAAAAAGATTAGCAAAGAGCAACCATACCGAAAATACGGATATACGTTAGCTTTAGAAAAACAAAATCGTAGCAATCCGCAAGCTATTTACACTGCATGCCCATTTTTGTCAATCACATCCAACAAGACAATGGTGCACAATGAATTAGATCTAGGCTTCCAAAAACGGTTTTGGAAGCGGTGTACTAGATCCATAAAGTTATATCTAAATCCGATATAGGTCTACATCATTTTAATTTAGGTCTTGATTTTTATCTAAAAAGGTTTCTTCATCAAACTGGCTTGTAAAGACAGAACTTCCTTTTTTTCAGCCAAAATGCCCATTTAATTAGTTTTAATAGTCCTCCCAGGCAGATAAGGTAATGAAGATATAAATATAATTTCGAAAATAACATTTCTATGAAACTTATCGCTTCTCTTAGATAATGTGGAGTATGATAATTATTATTCAACGTTTCTTTACCTTAATTGAAATATCTATATTAGGAAATAGTTTATCTTTTGACAACTATCTGTTTTTATTGTATGTATTAGTTTAGTAGTAATAAATAATTCTCTTGATTTTATTTAAGTGCATAAATGTTTTATAGAGACCTAGGAAACAAAATAATGCTTGTAAATTTGATAAAATAAAGATACTGTTGTTATAAACAGCTTGTGTTTACATTTCACTATGAAACATAATTAAATTTAACAGTATTTATGTTTTCCTCAATTGGTATCGAATTCGTAAAGGCTTTGGATCAAAACATTAAGGATCATTCTCTAGTGAAGTAATAAATGCATTTGTTATTATATTTCTATGAAGAAATCACGCGTTCTAACAGTTCAACATTCAGGCGAACTTGCCCAATGCGTTGATCTCCAGATCGGAAGGTCTGCGTTTCGAAACCCACAATCAGTCACATATTTATTTGGTCGATTCCGTCCCCTAATGTTTGGGTCGCTGTCAGTTTCATTTGGCAAGTCGAGACAGGAGTCCATGTCTCTCTGCCCTGTCTCGAGTGTGGCAACACGCAACATTGTTAGACGCCAGTCTTGGCGCCCTTTTACCACAATATAGCCTACATATGTTGTACGTAAAGTAACAAAAGAAGCAAAACAAAACATCTAGTGATCAAGTTTGACCAGGTTTAGTAAAAAAACAATATTATTATAGGCCTACTTTTTATTCTTCTAAATTTGTCCCAGCCCTATAAAGCTCGGCGTTAAAATAATGTTTTACCCTTATCTCCCAAAACAGGAGGGAACAAAACACGTAAGCAAGAACGCTCATACCACACATTGTTCTTGTGGCAACGTCAGGCAATACAACAAGTAAAATGGAGCGGCTCTTAGACAAGCTAAAGCTGCGCCGAACAGACAAGTCGCAAGGAGAGAACCGACCTAGACCTAGATCTAGCTCTTCTCGGAAAACTGGCCATAAACGGAAATATTCGCGTCATTCCGTCTCAACAAGCACCACATCGCTAGATGAAAACTATTTCACATCGTTGATAGACATGTATGAGAAGCGCCATAAGGAATTCTTTAGAAAAACATTGAGTAGAGATACACTGAGTACACCCAGAAGCCAACTCCGCGACGCCGTCAAAAATCACCTTTGTAGCATAAAAGGGGGGAGAACAAGTAGATCTGTTGATATGAAACTCGTTCTTCACAACGATGCGATGATCAGTATGATCAATCGGCGCTAGTTAGTCATTATAAAGTTCCATTCTGGAAAAAGTGTATAAATGTCAGGACTATATCAAAACATAACTAGGACATTCCCATACATTTTATTGAAAAAACATAAAAAGTTTCAAAAGAAGCCTTCCCGAAAACTCCACAGAAAATTGTTTCTATCGGCTAGGGTTCCATCATAAGATCTTTTAACATATAATATAATATATTGGTGCATATAAAAAAAGCAGTATTATCATTATAAGCAAGTTTTACAACGTATGGACCACGATGCAAATAAATAAATATGGCTCAAAACATGTTTGCTACATGCATTTTTTTCATTTTTGTAATACGATTGTCGTTTCATTAAGGAAAAGTTTAATTTTGTTTGTACCCTCTCTCGACTTACGTGATTGGAGATTTTTTTTTCACGTTGGCAATAAATAGTCGAAACGTACTTATTTACAGGATGTCATATTAATTTTTTTTTAATAACAAAAACAACAGCAACAATAATATAGATAACAACAACAACAACAACA
>RQTK01000409.1:195797-227803 GCA_003991915.1 Elysia chlorotica
CATCATTATCATCATCATTATCATCATCATCATCATCATCATCATCATCATCATCACCATCATCATTCTGTTCCTCCTCCTCATCGTCATCATCTCTTCCATATCTCTTCCACGAATTTGTAAAAAAAACTGGAAGATTTTGATATGTAAATATTTAGACGACTCGAAAACTATCTGTGTTAAAAGAGAACTAATATTTAGCATGCGACATCAAAAACTGTCACAAATTCGTCACATAGCAAGGCATGATAGCCTGCATCAAACAATCCTAACATGATGAATCTAAGGAAGAAGAAGAAAGGGCTGGCGCAGCAGTAAGTGGTATAACGACATATAATTAGAGTGGACAGGGAACCAACTGCATAAGAGCCACGGAATGACACGGGACCGTTTGGCTTAAAAATTGATGGCAAACTCACCTAAATCAGGATGGTCTTAGGACATGGCATGACATGACATGACTATTATTCCAGGAGACATTTTATCTTATCTAAACCTTATAATGTAAGTTTTTCTCTCTCTCTCTCTCTCTCTCTCTCTCTCTCTCTCTCTCTCTCTCTCTCTCTCTCTCTCTCTCTCTCTCTTCATTTCTCTATAATGTGTTTTATCTTCTATCTCATAGTTAACCTAAAACTTGAATATAATATAGGTCTCAGATTTACGGCGACCTTTTTACTTAATGCCAATTTTTTTTAGGTAAAGAAGTTGAGAAACAATGGAAGAAGAAAGTTCAACTACGTTGCCAAGATATATTCAGTAAAGGTAAGAACACTCTTGTAAAAGTGTCTTTCAATCAACCAGGGTAATTGTTTTGTCTGATAAGGGTTTCATATTTTAGTCCTTTTAACTTTATATTGGTAGTTCCTCATGAGGTTTTGTCGAAAACGATGTATAAAACATATATGGCGAGTGAAATGTAAAATCTATAGACAATTCTGCCCCGTATTTTTGTAGGTTTTTTTTTAAGTCGGTTAATTATTCTATTCGTTTTAGTTCAATATTAGTATATATATACTCCTCCTTTTTACACAAAAAGTCAATATCACCAAATTTGTGGGCTGCTCGGTGTTAAAGATGAGGTTTTAGGAACCATAGTAAGACACCAGTAGAAACTATAATAAAAACACACGTAGGAACCCTACAAAAAAGCAAGAATACGTTTTTCTACGCCGCTTTAACATTAAAAACACGAATTTGGCAGAATCTAAAATATTACAGTTGCTATGTTTACAATAATTAATAATCAACCTCAGGGTTGAATTTTACGTAATGAAAAAGGTTATGTTTTTTAATATACTTTAGGTACCATTTAGTCTGGCGTAGAAACATGCATATTGCCCCAACTATTATTCAAAGCAGAACTTTTTTTTTTTAATAATGAAATAATGCCGCACAAAGATACAGGGAAGATACCAACACTTCTCTCCCAACCAATCAGAGACACCGACCTAATAAGCTGGGGACGACATTCTACGAATCTTTTTAAAGAGCATGAGATCGAACCGTAAATCATCCGAATGGAAACCCAGCCCTAAAAAATCAAAATAGCGTACCCCCTCTCCCCCGCCTCTTATAAAATTACTCAAAGAAATTACATGTATTTCCTTTGCATTAATTTTTTTACTTCAATTTTTTTTTCATTGCAGGCTACAATCTAGACTTATCCTTTAAAACAGTGTTAGGGTTTGGCTGTTGGGAGGAAAATGTATCGTTATTTTATTTCTTACATGCAAATAACTTCGCTTATCATTTTAGGCGTAGTCCGATGCAGGGAAAAAATGTCGAAACTGTACAGTAAGTGCAGAGGCTCGATAAAGATCATCGGAGGCCTTTTGTGTTTACCGTTAAAGGTAACCACTCCATATCAATTCGGTGTCTCTGTCTTTTATTTTGGGTAGCCTCAACAAGCTGGTACTTACATCGACTGAGCTCATATGTCTCTCTCTCTCTCTCTCTCTCTCTCTCTCTCTCTCTCTCTCTCTCTCTCTCTCTCTCTCTCCCTCTCTCTCTGTATATATATAGTTATGGGGTGTTCTCTGTCTCTCTGTCCTTCTCCTTATACAGAGAGAGAGAGAGAGAGAGAGAGAGAGAGAGAGAGGGAGAGAGAGAGAGACATCATGGCCAGTCTCATGTCCTTGTAGAGGCTACCCAAAATAAAAGGAAGAGTCACCGAATTGAATGGTTGGTTGGTTGGGTTTTAACGTCCAACATCAGCAACTATAGGCTATATCGTGGACGGGCCCCAAGACGGACGTCTGACAATTTTAAGTGCTACCACACACGAGACAGGGTGGGGATACCATGACTCCTGTCTCAGCCGGTCACATTATACTGACACCCGAATTGAATGAAGCGAACACATTTGTGTATAGCAAGAGTGATAGTTATCTATTTATTTTAAATAAGTATCTTTCTTAGGACAGACTAATACTCAGTGAGTATTTTTTGTCCGGCCTACAGGCCTACTAGACTTAGAATGTAGACTGTCCTTACTGTATCTAATATCTTGATGATTTAGCTCGCTTTGGTTCTAAATTCAAATGTTTGCTTATTTCGCTGACCCTGCCTGTTATTTATTGACACTTTGGCCTTTTTTTCATCTTTATAAGTAGACCAATACACAATCAGCTGATAATGAGGCTTTCCACAGTATAATTGCTTTAAAGACACCGAACTTTATGTCTGTCTGTCTCTCTGTCTCTCTCTATGTCTGTCTGTCTGTCTTTGTCTCTCTCTCTCTCTCTCTCTCTCTCTCTCTCTCTCTCTCTCTCTCTCTCTCTCTCTCTCTCACTATCTATCTCTCTGTTCGATGTTCTTTTATTATAAACATAAAAATAATCTTCTCCTCTTGTTCTTTTCTACCTGTGCCAGTTCATAGTGTTGTGTAAAATTATAAAGAACATAATAATTATGTTTATTTTGATTTATATTTTTTATTTTATTTTTATGTTCATAGTAATATTTCTATCTCCCTCTCTTCTCCTCTCTCCCCATTCAGAATTTTAGAATAATGTAACATTAGAAATGTCCTTTTTCTTCCTGTACCATGTCAAATTGTTCTGCATCATAACAAAAGTATTCTTCTCATGTGTCGTTGTTTGTTCCTGTCCCAGATAAAACTGTTCTGTAACATCATCAAGATCCTGCCTGGTGCCTTGGGTCTGGGCTGTAGTGGTATAGAAGAGGTCGTGCCCGTTGGAGTGGGGGAGACTTTCATATCGGCCAAGGCAGTCGTTGATGGTATGGATGAAGGAATGAACGTAAGTAAGGAGGAATAGTGTGTCTATTCGAGGACTTCTAAAAAATACCCACCAGACTGTAGTTATCTTACAGTTAACCTTAAGAAGTAACAACTCAAAAGAAGTGAAAAGTTGGTTGAAAAATGTATGTTCTCAAATCGTGGTACATAGATCTAGATCCAAGTTGAAGAATTAAGGTAGGTATTTTTTCTGCCTTTTCGTATCATAGAGAAGTTAAGATTCCTTCTTCCTGTACCTCGTTCCAAACCATTAGAGAGCAGTCCTCAGCACCAACTGAGGTACCTGAAGGACATTGATGCGTATAACAAAATTTAACTGTGATAATCCTACACATGGGTCTTTTAAACCACTTTACTTTTAATCAACATTTTTATGCATTGTTGGTATGCTTTTACCACTCAGAGAGATACAGGAGTCACCGCTGCTACTAGTATAATGTATTAACTGTCTTAAGACGGCATGAAAGAATCTTTTTGTCGTCCCCAATTTATTAGGTCGGTATAAAAAAAATAATAATAATAATAATAATCATACATAGTTTTTCTAGCGCGCATAACCACCACACAAAGGTGGAGAAAGGAAATTAAAAAGGGTGAGTGAGTGAGTGAGTTTGCTTTTACGGCACGTCAGCACGGTAACGGCTATATTGTGCCCATGAAAGAATGTCGCACAAAGATAGAAGGAAGATGCAAACACTTCTGTTGCAGCCAGTCATAAGCCAATATAGCCGTTACCGTGCTGACGTTCATGTTGTAAAAACAAACTCACTCACTCACCCTTTTTAATTTCTTTTCTCTGATCTCCACACTAACCCCCGTGGACCCACCCACCCAGGTGAAGATGCAGTACAAGCTGGTGGGCGACGCCGAAGCGGTGGACTACTCGCCGTTGGAGGAGGTCAGGGCGGCCACCATGCACGAGGTGGACGAGAGGTCCGCCTTCATTAACTTCATCTTCTCCATGATCTCCGGCGTTCTGACCTTCACCTTCCTCCTCGTCTTTAAAAGCGCGTTCACATATAACACGTTAGTTGGTTTGGTTCATGGGTTGATTGCGTGGTTGGTTTGTTAATGTTGGTTTGGTTGGTTAGTTTTTGGTTTTTTGGTTATTTGGTTGATTGATTGCTTGGTTACTTGCTTGCTTGCTTGCTTGCTTGCGTAAGGTCCGTCGTTAACACTTAAGCTATATAGCGCACGGATTCCAAGACTAACGCCTGACAATTTGACATATTGTCACAGAGAGGCAGAGACGGGATACCATGAAACTAGTAACTACCTAAATTGATCACATTATACTGACATCGATCTAGTCAGAAGGGTACGAAATCCTACAAATAGATTTGCGCGCTCGTGGGGTCGAACTAGGGCCCGCCTAAATAGAAACCCATCGCTCTACCACTTTAGCAGGCCTTCTCCAACCCACCGATAACTATTACATGTAGACCCACATTCTTATAATTATATAAACACACCTATTCTCTAAACTAAGAACCCTGGACGCGGGTAGGTTTCTCTTTTAAAAGTACCCTTAGTGTAGTTAACTAAGGTTATAGCACCGCTGCATTTACTGCCCATAAGCAAAGATCGAGCGGAAGGCTGCCGATGACACGGGGAAAAGAAATGCTTAATGAAATGAAAGTAACTTAATGATACATATCTCAGCACAGCATAGAATGGAATGGGTACGTTTGTTCACAGGATGTGCTTCACAAACGTCTCAGAAAAAGGGATTAATAGCCCTCTTGTGCTTAGCCATCTTTTTCTATATTACGTTTTCTTGCTTTTATCTTACCAAAAAATTGCTATTAAAGTTAACGCCAGTCGCAGAACAGGGTTATTTTTTACGACCGTTTTCCCGTCTTGAATTGTAAACAACTGTATTGTTTCGACCAATAAAAATGCTGGCAAGGGCGCACTAAGAGAGCAGCACCACCTGACATGGAGTTCGTAGAAACACAACAAAGAGCATCTTTTTGCATTCCGAAAAAAATGTGCTTGTCTCGTGCAATATGTCGGCGAGTTTCCGGAAATGTATGCATTGTAATTTAATGGAACAGAAATAGCGTATGTGTTTTTCTTATGCGCATCGAACTTTTTATTATGGATTGGGGAAAATATCAACAGTAAACGCGTTTTAAGCTTGTTGTCATGGAAAGAGAGCGAATTATTCCCTTGCACGTGTATGGCTTTTGAATTATTTTTTTATATCGTATTTTTATCTGCTCCTAAATTTTATAGTCTGTGGCAGCACAGAGTCGAAAGCTGACTGGGCTTTGTGGGATAGTATGCGGAATACTGAATTCCAAACACTATTGCTGCGACGAAGTACGCCTACGTAAAAAAACATTAGGGAATTCCAATGGCATTTTCCCTTAAGAACTCTCGAGCCGTCACGTTATGAAACATTAAAAACCCGTTGAGTTTTTCGCTTTGGAAGATGTACATCCTAGCACTGAAAAGCTCAGTGCAGCTGTCCGACGAAGTGTTTTGAATTCTTATCAAAATAATATTTTTTGATCGAGTTTTTCAAATTCAATATTGGCCTCTGCATAGAGGCTCTTCTTACTTTTATCTTCTTCTTTACTTCATCTTAAAAATATCGTATTTGCCAGCCTATACTCTGGTATTTTTATGGTTATTTTAAATATAAATGGCATGTTGTTGCCATTTCGTAGCAAAGAAAAGGGAAAAGCATATTATTTCTTTGGAATGACTGGGTGCTTTACTCACTATGCAAGTTTTGCCAAATGTGCACAAACATAAAAAAATCAAGACACCAGCACACTGCAACTTACAATGTAATCACAAGTAGTATTCTACGCTAACATAGAGTTGTGAAAAGAAAAGAAGAAGTTTCATTTATAAAGTAAAGAAAAGTAAATCTTAAAGTGTGAGTACATTGTATTGTTCTTTACTTAATGTTTGCCTCGACTATAAAGGTGAACATGGAGGAGATTGATTAAATGCAGTTTATTTTTCTTATTTTGTTTTTAATTGTCATTCTATTCTAAATAACGATGATTTTAAGGTCCGCACACACATTCTATTATTAGATTAAAAATAATAACTTGGTTGAGCTTGGCGCCTTTCATTTCCACACTTATAAGGATTTAACATCTAAAACTCTTATTAAAATTAATGTGCTGCATTTCTAGAAAATGCTTTATCTTACCAACTTTCATTTTGATCCAAGGCCTTTCCGCTAAGATTTGGTCTGAGTCCTCTCCCTTGGCTGGTTTCTAATTTTGTTCGAGCAATGTTTCTTCCATTCTTCAATGTTCTTGGTAACTGTGCGTAGACGTTCTAGATCTTGCGTGTGTATAATTTATGTGGCCAATAGGTGTGACTAATCTTTAGAGTGCTGAGACAAAAGGGGTTTTTGTTCTCCTTCTTTAAGATTAAATATTTTATCATCGTTACGTTGGCTTGTGCACGAATGTCATGCATTAGAATCATTATGAGCAATACTCTCCATCTTGCTCACGGAGGCAAATTGGCGTTTCACATGTCTTTGTTGTAAAGCGATTCTTTTTCAATAATGGTAGAATATCTAGTGTTAGATTTGTTCCTAGCCGTTTGCGAGGGGAGGTGTTGATTAATGCTCCCTTGCTTTGTTGAAGCCTATGTCACACATTTAGTAAGCAGTATTGATTTCAAGAGCGCTTTGCAAAGATGAAAACATGTTGCTTTTTTACTTGCTCGTTATCCAAAATGTTAGAAACTGTGTGTAGTGCTAGGTTGGCCAAATGTTTTTGCCTTCTTCTTGTAAAAGCCCTACCATTAATTCTTTTTCATTTCCTTTTTTTACTGATATACATAGTTTTGCATTAAGAATTTTGCCGATTCTCAAGATAGGCAATTTAATGATATTGACAGCTCCCGTTATTTCCAATGAGAGTCGAACATTTATATTTCAATAAACATAACGAATAACCTTTTTTTTGCAGTAAATATCTGACGGAGCTGCAGTTTGACAATGTCTACGTCACTCGGTATTTCAAGCACATCGACGCAAGACGAAGAGCGCAAGGAAAGAAAACGCTGTTTCCTCTGAAGAAATTCGAGAAGGAAGAAATCGTGGATCCGATGAAAATAAGTAGGTTTACTTAGAAGCTATTTTTCGTCAACGCCGCATTTGCAAAAGGATTTAAAAAAATGTAGTAATGTAGATATGTTTATAGTACCGTTGTTGCCTTTTAATTCCAAATATATCGCTTTTGTTGTTTATACTCTCTGCCGATGCTGCTGTTTTAATAGTGTTTTCTAGTTCATCTATCTTTATGTAATATATGCTTCTGCTACTGCTATAATTATTTCAAAGTAATAAATATTCAAGGAATTTTGAAAAAAACTGTGGAACAAAGGTGCAATATGCTGTCTTTTAAGTATCTTTATCGGCAACTACTTCTTCTGCCAAAACAACACTACTTGTCTTTTTTTTCGCTCCCACTCTTTTGACCACAAAAAAAAATCGGCGAGTGCAAGAAAACTTCTATCACACAGCTACCGTGAAGAGAAAGACGTTATTGCCCATTCACAAATCCATTAGACCACCATTTTCTCGCTACTTTTCTGCTAAAATCTTCACGAGTTGCTATGTTGTATTACAGAGGAATAAATGGAGCGGTAGAAATGAGTGCCTCTCCTACGTAGGAAATTTTAAGTGCCATCACAATTATCACACTTCGCAATAATAATTTCCTAAAATATCAAAAACATTGCTTTTACCTCCACCACATAATCGTCTTGAAAATTGAATCTTTTGAAAAATATGAATGCTTGTTAAAATCTGCAACCAGGACTTAGTAAGGAGGAAAAAGGACAGATAAAGAAAGGAACGGGGCGTCTTATCCTGAGAGTTATAATTGCGGCGATCATCTGCTATATGGACAGCCTTCTGTACCAGGTAACACTTTAATGATTATATGAAAGTGTGATGCAGGGTAAACAAGATAATTTTAAAAGCAGACACGGGAGAGATGGTGAGGCTCATTTGGGAAGTAGAAACATAATTTATTCAATCGTAAAATGAGGCACAATGGTGAAGCTCATTTGGGAAGTAGAGACTTAATTTATTCAATCGTAAAATGAGGCTCAAATGGTGAGAGAGATAGAGAGAGAGAGAGTGGGGGAGATATATAGAGAGAAACAGAGAGACAGACAGACAGACAGACAGAGATACAAACAGACAGACAGACAACCAGACAGATAGAGATACATACATAGAGATTGACAACTAGACAGACAGATATACAGACAGAGAGAGAGAGAGAGAGAGCAAGGGATAGGGCGAGAAAAAGAGTAAGAGAAAAAGAGACATATAAACAGACACACAGACAGAGAAATAAACAGACAGACAGTTAGGCAAACAGACAGATAGACAGGGACAGATAAAAGACAGTAACAGATACAAGGAAAGGAAGATTTATAGAGAGAGAGAGAGAGAGAGAGAGAGAGAGAGAGAGAGTAAAAAGTGGAGAATATGAATCGTAAATAATTGTATTTTATATTAAATTGGCCTAATTGCATTAAAATGGGCTGCGCATTTATGTTTTGTAGTTAAATTCGTATTGTTTTAAATTCATTAACTTTGTATAACTTGATGCTGTTCTTGTTGTTTTTGCGTGTTTTGTTGTTGCTGTAGTGTTTCTTTTATTGCTTTTTCATGCTCTTCGTCGATTCCAATGAATGAGGAAAAATCGTTTCCTTATTATTGATTCAAAAATTTTAGAGTAAAATTATAATAATGGAAAACCATAAGGTTATTTTTTGTGTCTTTGATTGAATGTGCGTAACTGCTACACAAGGTCATGGACATAATCGCTAGGAACAGCCGCGTGACGTACCACCAGGAAGGGGAACATATAATTGACATCAAGGTAAGTACCTATATAACAGTAAGTATTAGTAAAGGGCGTTCTAAGCTTGCATCAGGACAATCACATAGCAATAAAAAGTATAGGTTTGATTAACATCAAGGTGATCACATTGCAATAAAAAGTATAGGTTTGATGTCATCACGCTATCACATAGAAATAATAATTATCGGTTTGATAATATCAAAGTAGGGCTTAATCACATAGCTATACGATTTTTAAGTTTGATTAAAATCAAAGTAGTAGTATAGCAATAAGAAGTAAAGGTTTGATCACCACCTTGCTATCACATAGAAAGTTTGATTAAAAATCAAAGTAATGGTATAGCAATAAGAAGTATAGGTTTGATTAGCACCATGCTATCACATAGAAATAAAATTATAGTTTTGATTTACATCAATGTAATTACATAACAACTAAAAGTATAGGTTTCATTTACATCAAAGTAATCGCCTGACAATGAAAAGTATAGGTTTCATTAAATCAAGGTAATCACATAGTAATGTAAAGTGTAGGTTTAAAGATATTTACATAGCAATAAAACAGTATAGGTTTGATTTACATCAAGGTCATCACAAAAATAAAAGTATAGGTTTCATAAATTCAAGGTAATCACATAGCCATTAAAAGTATAGGTTTGATTTACATCAAGGTAATCATATAGCAATTAAAAGTATAGGTTTGATTAATTCAAGGTTATCACATAGCGATTAAAAGTATAGGTTTGATTTGCATCAAGGCAATCACATAACAATAAAAAGTATAGGTTATAAGTTTATCGGTTTTATGTGAACGACTGATACAGAAATTGCCAGACTGTATAAAGTCGCCGGGGACGTGTCGTCCTTAAGGCATCGAACAATATACACATGATGGTATATGGTGCGCTTATTTTTATCTCTTTTTGTCCCAAAATTGTAATAATCTTTCGAAAATGGAGCAACACATCAAAGGGGTAATGAATTACAGTACAGACAAGTTGTTTTTATCACGGAAGATCACTTATGAAAATACACCATACAGAGCAATACACGGGTTTCCTCCCTTTTACTAGAATTAAAATTGTTATTGTTTATTATAATATTACTCTCTGTATCGTTTTCATTTACCATTTCATTGGTGAATTATATTCTTATTCTTTCATTTCTTTTTCTCTATATTTACCCGACTAATGCTTTAAGGTCATTTACTATTTTCATTAATGGATTTTTAAAAATTAGATTCTCTATTCTAAAATGTTACTTTCCATCTAGTGTAAAACGCGTGCTATTCTTTATTCACGATGTGCTCATAAACAGATGTCTATGGTTTTTGCTTCATAACTTTCCTTTATAAACAGATGTCTACGGTTTTGGCTTCATAACGTTCCTATATAAACAGAGGTCTACGTTATTGGCTATATACAGTTCTTATATGAATACACAGGTCTACGGCACTGGCTTCATGAGTGCTTTGGTCAGAAATTTCCTGGTGCGGTTTAACACGAACACAACGCTTGACGAAGTGTCCACCAATCACCACTGTCTTCCAAATCCGGAGGAGACGTCTGGTCTCATCATAGGCTTTATCTTCGGCACATACATCCTCGTATGGGTCTTCATGTACTTTGAGTCGTTTGGCCTGAGATTAAGGTTGGTCTTTTTTTAGATTAATGATAGTTTGGTATGAGATTGGGGTAAGTTTGGTATGAGATTAAGGTAAGTTTGGTATATGATTTATGTTACTTTGGTATTAGATCAAGGTTAGTTTCGCATGAGATTAAGGTTAGTTTAGCTTCAAATTAAAGTTAGTTTGGCCTCAGATTAAGGTTTGTTTAGCATGAAATTAAGATTAGTTTGGATTGAGATTACTCTTACGTTTGTTAAGAGTAAGGTCAGTTAGGTATAAGATTGAGGTGTGTCTGGTTTAAGATTAACGTTACTTTTACCTGAGACTAAGGGTTGTTTAGTATGAGATGAAGGTAAATTTGGCCTGAGGTTTTTGGTATGATAGGATAGTTTGGTATGAGATTAAGGTTAGTTTGGTATGATATTAAAGTTACCTTGACTAAGGTTAAGATTAATTTGACCTGAGATTAAGGTAAACTAGATATGACGTGACGGTTATTTTTGTCTAACATTAAGGTTCATTTGGCCTCAGATAAAGGTTAGTTTGGTCGAAGATAAGGGTTAGTTCGTTGAGGTTGGTCAGAGATGAAGTCTGTACTAAAATGCTATGAAATAATAAATGTATTTGAAGTTTTTTTTTTTACAATAGTCATGTTATCATCATCGTTCTTTTTATTATTATAATATTATTCTTGTCTAGATAAATCATCTCCAAAAGTAAAAAAGTTTGCAAACCCAGAGAATCTTTACCCCATGTAGATATGTTATATTTATGTAAATGTCAAAGTAAGATTGTTTTAATTTTAAAAGAAGAATCCATCCTCTTTGTAGCCAATTAAGCGTGTCTCAGCGCCCGGGGTGGTCAAGAGCCTTACAATGTAGACTTCAAAGGCCTAGCGCAATTAAACTCTTGTAATATAATTTCTGTCAGACCAAGTTGCTTGGCAAGCTATTATTATTAGTATTAGTATTATTAGTATTATCATTATCTACTTATCTAAATTACAATAATTAAATAAAAAAAAGAACAGTTTAATTTCGGGTTTTATTTTGGTTTTGTTTGTTTTGTTGTTGTTGTTGTTGTTGTTGTTGTTGTTTTTTTTGCCTCTCGCTGATATTATTACAGACACGTCATCGCTGGCTTCTTCTATCGAAAACGGGAGAAAACTCGAGTTCTTCACCTTTACAACGAGATGTTCCGACGACGAATTGGCTACCTCAGCCACCTCCGGAAAGTCGTTCGGAAAAGCCTGAAGAAGAGAACCTACAAAAGAGACACTAGCCTTTTTGTGTCCTTGCAGGTAATACGCTTTTTATGTTTCCTAGCTGGTTATAAATAGTTATAAGGCGTGTTTGTAATTTAGTATAAATAGCATCCAACACACAATGTATAGTTATACAACACACAATGTATAGTTATATATTTTTGTTTTTTAACCATAGTCAAAAATGCTCCTACACAAATGTTTACCAATATTGATGAAATCTGTCCAAAAACATACATAGATGTTGAATAATAATCTTTAAACGTTTAATTGATAAAACAAATGTCGATCACGTATGAAGCATTATTTTATTTTACAAAACTCCATAGGGATTGCTTCGGAAAGCTCGAAAGTCAGCTAAAACAATCCTTTTTTTTACACAAATCGAAGAGCTCTGGAATAGTATGGATGTCTGTTTCATTATTTGTCTATATCTGTTGTTGAGTAATCATGCTTTTAGCCTAACGCCCCCAAGGCTCAAATTAAAGATCTCGCACGGCGACGGGATTCAAGAACGGTGGTTATTTGTGAGTTACCGGTATTCGGTAAAATTATGCTGACACCGACCCATCCAGTACGAGAAAAGCAATGCGGCCTGAGTATAAATCAAACCCTCCATCTTTCTATTAAAAACCTTATACTCTTCCCGCGTACCATTGCGCCCCAGTAGGCTAATAAAATCAATCGACTCTTCATAATATTATAGAATATCTAAAAGATTTCATGTATGAATTTTGTCTATGACTATGGCTTTTAAATTTGTATGATGAATGATTTCAGCAGGGCTTCTAGATCTCTTAAGCTGTCTTACCGCATTCGTGATCTATATTAATTAATTTGTTCTTCATGATATTATAGAATATCAAAAAGGTTTCATGTTACAGTACGAATATTGTCTATGACTATGACTTTGATATAAATTATAATGATTGACTTCAGCAGGGCTGTCGTACCGCAATCGTGATCCATATTAATTTTTTTCTTCTATGGCGGTGAATAATTATAATAACACGTATGTATCGCTTTGCCCTGCGGAATTTACCGTTTCCTCGGTTTAAATGTAGATTCCCATAATTACTATGCCGGCATCCCTCTGTCCCCAGCGCCAGTACCCCAGGTGCTTCAGCTGGCTGCGGTTGTGCAAGTCCCCAAAGGAGAAGTGCATCATATGCGGCGACCCTCAGGACGAGGACTTTTACCTGTGTGAGACGAAAGGCTGCGGCACGGCCTACTGCAGGGAGTGCTGGAGGGACGTGAAACATAAGTGAGTCTAAGGTGTTTTTAGTACATTGTTTAACGTCCAATGAAAGCGCTATATAGGCTATAATTATATCATAGTGGACGGGCCCCAAGGCAATTATACCATCTGACACATAAAGACGTAGAGTGTGGGGAGACATGTATACTTGTCTCAGTCGATCAATTTATATTGGCACCGCCCTAACATCAGTAAAAGAAGAACGCGGACAAATAATTGTTGGCAATCGCGGGTTTCAAACCGGATTCCTTCCGATCGGGAGATCCATGCTCTACCACTTGAGCAGATCACACTCTGTGATTACAAGTATCTCTTATCAGAGCAAGCGAATCTCTATCCTGGCTGTTACCGGCTTGGAGAAACTGCTGAGACCACTTGAAGTTTAATTAACCTTTTCACACTACCTCGCACACATGTTGCACCAGTGATGCAATCTTGTGCTGGCTGTTTTTTGTATTGATCTACACACCTTCTGCTTCAAAATATTGAGTATCCCAATTTTATGGAAATTTACTAAAATGGTGCGCCCACAACGAATATGGGGGCGAGTAGTATTAATGAATAAAACATTATGTAAGCTAAGATTCTGTACCTTTCTCGGGGTTTCTTGATTTATAATCTAGATAACTAACCCTAGAGAGTTCTAGATATGTTTTGTGTACATAAGAGCAGAGCGGGGTAGAGTGAAAAAGATTGATGGGTGTTGTGTTTTTTTTTTAGAGAGAAGAGTGTTTATACTTATGATCGTGTTGTAGCAACCTGGCACATTGATGAATCCAGAAAAAACAGTCAAACGAACACGAATGGAAGTTACAATATTAATTCCAGGGAAGACCAGGAGAACATAATTTATCTCCCATGAAAAACAAGTGTTTCCCTCTGAATTTTGTTTGTTTTAGTCAGTTATTTTCATGTTTCAAAATGTTAATTTAAATCAAACACCCAATGGGTTAAATATTACCTGTATTCATTATTTATATTGGTCAGATGTTACGCTTGCCTTAAAGGGGAAGAAAGTGACATAGAGGATGACGAGGCTGAGTTTGACACAGATTCCAGCGACCTTAGTTGCAGTGAATGAGTATTTCTAAACTTTTTTCTAGAGAACTGTTATTGTATTTGATTTTTACTTTTGTTTCAAACTTTGGAAAAGATTGTGAAAGCAGACAAGCGAGACACATACAAAAGGATCACTTTGAGAATAGTTATTGTAGTCTAATTGTACGAGTATCCTTTTGTTTCAAACGTTGGACATGATTGTAAAAATAAACAATCTAGACACTAACGAAAAGATCACTTTCAGAATACTTTTTTTATTGAAGTGTCAGTAAATGTAAGACATTATTGTGAAAGTATACAAGCGAGATGCTGGTTAAAAGATCATTTTGGCGTTTTAAGAATAGTCATTATATTCTCGGATGTTTTTTGTTTTCAAACTTTGACATGATTGTAAAAAAAGGCAAGCTGGACTAATGCAAACGTATTGTTTAAAGTTTCTTTTTTTTTGTAGAACTGATTGAAGATATAATATGACATGTGTTAATACATTTTAAAGATGAAATGATGCACAAAAATTCCCTTGAAATTTTATTGTTGAGATGTCAATGTCACACAGGTACTTTTTCCCTCATTTTGTGTTTTGACAGAAAAGATAAAAATGTTGTAGTAGTATCAAGGCACATGCTTAATTCTAGCATCCCTAGATGAATGATTATAGAAAGTATGTATACAACTTTTTGCCAAGCGAAGGAGTTCCAGATGAGAATCGAACCATGGGCTTCTTACTTACCGGCTCTTTGCCAAATAAGGTATCTAGTACTTCTAGATGAATATGAAACCTACTAGTGCAGTTACATAATTCCTAACGCACTATTGAAAGAGGAAATATCATAACTCAAGAATTTGCATTCCTGTAAATGTATAGGTCTCTAAAAGCATAACATACTTTTCTCTATGTTGAAGTTTTTGTCTTTCTCTTTGAATTTCAAACGAATTTCTCCTCTATTCTGTTGTTGTTGTTTTTGTTAGAATATTGTTATTTATTCTTAATTAATCTCGAAAAAAAATCAAATCATTACATTAATTATTTTTTATCACGATTTTTTTTTTCTTTTTGCATCTTTGTTCTGATTGGTTGTCAGCAATTTGGTACAAGTGTATGATTTTAAAGGATGTCAGCAAGCATTGCCCAGTGACAGGAAAAATGTAAATTTTCAAATAAAACTGAAATAATAAACAAAACATTTATTGTTACTTTATGAGTGATCTTAAAATAATTATAACAGGAGATTATTCAAAGGAAATTGCCTTTATTTTCTTAATTGCAAAAAATAAGCCAACATTACTTTTTGACAGTAAATACTTAAGCAGGCTTTAAGAAAAAGGGGATAAGGGAGGATGAATATGTTTTTACAAAGACATTAAAATAGACTTAAATGCAAAAGCAAACATAACATTATGTCAATAATTTAGCAGAACATAATATCACTGTCAAATTTTGGTTCTCTTTTTTTATATAAAAGAAAGGTTTTGATATACATAGGGCAAGCACAAAAACATTTTAATAAAAGTTAAGATGATAAAAATTACAATTCAAACATTTAAAGACGCTAAATTGTTTTTATAATGTCATTCAATTGAGAAATACTTTTGCAAGTGGAATTTCTTAAATTGTAAAAAAAAATTAACACTTTTTTTTCCTTCCAGATTCTTCTTAACTTTTTGTGTGGTAATGTCATTTCACATGAGTTATTATAGGCCTATCATAAATCTTCTAATGATAGCATTCTTTTAACTTTGGAGTGGGACCCAAGCAAGTCATACAACTATCATGTTTATAAAAAATAATATGTGCAGATAATTATGAAGATGTGCTTATAGTACTATACTTCGGGCCTCAATACATAACAGCTGAATAAACATTCCCTTTAGCATATGATTATTAAGTATAAGAAAACAATTCATCACAGAAAAATATTGGGAAGAAAATACAACACCAGGGAGAATGCACGGAAACATATTAAAGCACCAATAAACAAAATTGTTCACGATTCAAATAGAATGATTTAAAAAATTGATTTAATTGTTTGGTCAAATATATGAAGACGTTTACAAGATAAGTACACCTAATTTGTTCTAAAAATGTATGTTTTTGTGTTGAATATGGATCCGTTATAAGTATCATCAAACATTACATAATGTTATTATTCTTGATAATTATCGCAA
Source organism: Elysia chlorotica (assembly GCA_003991915.1). Taxonomy (NCBI): domain Eukaryota; kingdom Metazoa; phylum Mollusca; class Gastropoda; family Plakobranchidae; genus Elysia; species Elysia chlorotica. Next base: position 212,288 of record RQTK01000409.1, read on the forward strand.
AATATTTATGTTAATAATCTTATAGGTTGAGATGTGGTAACCTTAAAATGATTGTCTAGTTTTTTGCATTGTCAATAGGTTCAGCACTTTTTGTTACAAAATTAATAATTATTAGTTATAACTTCAATTTTTTTTTTCTAAAAGACTTCTTACAGTATAACGTTTTGATGATATGAAAACCACTTTAACATATGCCTCAAAAGCACCAACCATTTCAACCTGGAAAAGGGCATGCTAAATATGACATGCCAAACAATTAAAAAACACAGTATGTGACTTCCTATATAAGAAACATGTGGTTTTTCTCTAAATATTACTAACTACCACTGATTATAAAAAGGTAGTCACTTGAGGACCATAATTTGATAAATAGTTTAAAATTTTAAACAATTTTCAATTTAATAAAATTTTTCAATTTTAATATAAATCGATCTAGATCTATATACAGTAAAAATGGAATTTAACTGGAATATTTTTAATCATAATTGGTTGACATACCACAAAAAATTTACATTGGAAAGTTTGCAAACAAAACTCAAAAGAGCAAATCATAAAACAAAAACAATGAATACTCTGGCATTGAGCTTTGCGCATTTGTCATAAAAAGATTTTGGCAAATAAAACTGAAACAATTACGAAGTAAGCTAAAATGCAGAACAATGCAATATATTAAGCCTCTGACATCTTAATCTTTCAATTCAAACATTTTAAAATACTTTGACTCTATCTTGGGTGATGACTTCTGCCTTCCAGTGCTATATTTCTCTTCTTTTTAAGAAGGATTGTTTCTTCTTTAAAAAATATTATAATATAATTTTTACCCAGGGTGTTACTTTTATCAATTTCTCTTTTTTTCCAATTCAGATTCCACTTAATTAGAGAAATTATATTGATAAATAAATAACAACTCCCTCCCAACCCAGCCTCCCTATCTCTTTCTGTTCCTGTGTTTATGATCATTACACATTTTTAAAAATGTTTTTTTATTGAACCCAAAACAAAAAGGTTATGATAAAACATGAACAATTTAAAAAAAAATCATATTGATTGCTCCTCATGTTTTACTTATGTGATTTTGACATCAAAGCATTTAGTTGGTTGACGTTGGTTTTAAATCTGTTCGTACTTGGACTTAGTGATGGACTTTGCCAGACAGAATGCCAGGAGAGATCCAAGAACCTGAAATATAACACATTAAAATTCAATATCTAAAAAGCATCAAAACTAATCTCCAGGTTTTTTAGAAAAGCAAAACAATATAGGCCTAAAGCAAATGATTGATAACTGTATGTAAAATATCAGCTAAATCAGTTTTAAAGTAGAAACATTTTTTGTGGAAGTAGGAGTTGCAATGGTAAAAAAATAACTGAAAAAAGAATTTAACACTTTTACATTTTCAGTCTGTTTTAAAAAAGCAATTGTAATAAGAATTACAAGTGCTCCAAAATATATGTAGATATGTTTCATGTTGTTTGGGTTGGTGTCAGTATAGTGTAATCAGCCAAGTCCTGAGTATCCCATTTTGAGGTCCAAAAATATAAATTGGATCATCACTATAAACTGAATGACAGCTCTATGGAAACAGCCTATTCCCTATTATTCTGCTACTTTATGAGTAGGGGCCTATTTACTTACAAAAAAATATTTGAAAATGTATAAAAAAAAATTTTTTTTTTAATTGTGTAACTAATGTCTATGCTGGAATATACATTTTTTAACTGTGTTGCTATAATTTACATACATTTTTTAAATATAATATTTGGTATAAAAATGCTTGAACAAAATGAAAGTATGTGCACAAATTTTCTAAAAAATGTCAGTAGATAAAATACACAACCATCTCTTTCAGCCGTTACTTCTCCTTTGTTTGGTAGCCTTACAAGTGTAAACAAGCAGTGGCTACCTTATGTTACAATGTTGCTCTTGGCATTGTTGTGTTCATCCAATTTTTATTGCACCTGCATCAATCATATGGGAAACGGCTTGGATATTCACTTGAGTTGGTTTAACGTCCAATATCGGCACTATATAGGCTATATTGAGGATGTGCCCTGAGGCTGATGTCTGAAAACTGAATGTGCTGCACCATACAAGACATGGCAAAGAGACCTGTATTCCTGTTTCAACTGTTCATATTATACTGATACGGACCTAACCAGTTACCAGGGAGGAATTTGACGTATAAATTTTTGAAAAACGTAGGATACGAATTGCTGAATACCCGATTTGGAAACCTACACTTTACCACTTAAGCCAGTTTGCCCACATAATTTCACATTTTCAAACCGAAAACTACAAGAATTCCTGGGGACAAAATCCACAAAAGATACAGGAAAAGTAGTCAGTGAGTTAAACTAGAAGGGTATTTAAAGTTATTTTAAGCTCCCCTTTCCTCTCTATTGTTCTCTCCTATGTATTGAATAATTGAAACCTCAGTTCAATAGCGTCCTATCTCGTTTTTAAAAACATTCTAAATCTTTAACATTACAGAAATAAGATAAGGCATAATACAACCGAGGTGGCAATTTGTTACTTATGAGAAAACAATGCAGAGAAAAGTGGCACTGGTTTGTTTGGAGTCAGTGTAATGTGACTGGCTAGCCAGAAGACAGGATACATGGTATTCTCCAGAGTGGCAGCGTGTAAAGTTGCCAGATGCTAGTCTTGGGACCTGTCAACATAAAGGATCCTCCTTGAGACTCTAGGAAACATAAAAAACTAGGGACAAGTTTCTTTCCAACAAAAAAGTGAAACTTAAAATAAGAATTAGAAAACACAAACCTGGAAGAAAGAAATCCCAAGGGCAACGCCTCCAATAGGCCCCATGTTTCCATTGATGAAATCGACCACCAGTTTGTGACAACCCTGAACATCATAAAAAGACATTCATTGATTACTACACATATTTCTTTATTGTATAATTAATAACATGATATTCTAGGTCAACATGAGGGTTATGAAGCTTGTATTGAACTTTAAAAGAATGTCTCTATGATTAACAACTTTAGTTCGAAACTCTGACAAAATCATAATGATGGTACATGTTTCAACACAAGTGTAAAAATTAAGCTCAATCGTTGTAACTTGAATTTAAAATATACAGTTTTGGTGCCTGGTTTATGCACACTATCAAGTTATTACCCCCCTAAAAATTGCATAAGATCCAAAAAAATGTTTCTAGAATAAGCAAAGAGCACTCATTAAATAAAATCAGATGACCAAATAGGCCTATCAACAAAATAGGCCTATCAACGATAAGCAAATAAAAGGCGCTAGGGTAAAGGAACTAGCCTTTGTGGTAGAGAGTGCAGTTTCATAATATATAATGCAGGTTTTGTCCAACAATCAAGCCAAAATGTTTTATGGCAGATTTCATGCCCTACTGGTTGAGTCGAGTCAGTGTCAGTATAATGTGCCAGTTGAGAAACAAGTCCTGCTGTGTTATTCATCTCTACATGGGAGAAATTAAGACTGACACATATAGTACAGTTTTAGGAGCTATTTTGATATTCCCTAGTCACTCGTGGTGGACATTAACTGTTTGAGGTCTGCTCGACAAACCACTATTTTAGAAGCATTCATGAAGCTTGTATCACCATAGGAAACGATTATTATTAAGGTAAACACATACTTTTTACTTTTTTTTATGTAATGAGAGTTTATTAATAAAGTGTCATGGTGTGACTTATTTGAAATAAACCCTTTTTTTAAATTGCTTCGGAGTTGTTTTTTTTATTTTTTCAATTCTTTATTTACAAAAATGAAAACTAAAAAGCCTAAACCACTGCGTCCGATTGGAATATCTCTATTTAATTGGTGCGGCCATAGTAAAGACCATAGGAAATAATAATGCTTTAGAAAGCTTGTCCTGAAAAAATTAAAAAAATAGAAGAAATGAAACCCCACCTGGGTGTGGATATTCTTGGCTGCAGAGTGTGGGTTCAGGCCAGTGGTTTGGCACCGTTTGGCATCAACACTGCAGCACGACAGGGGCACGGCAGCCTCACCCTCAGACTTAGAGAATGGTGTTTTATACCAGTCGGTGTAGTTGTTGATGCCACAGCAAACCAGCTAGAGCCACCAGGAAACAAAGACTTAATTAGAACACCGCCATATAACAAAACACCCTTAAGACTTCAAAGAAAAATTCGCATTATAACTAGTTTAATTTAATTGAAGAAATGAGTGGGATAATATGAATTGATTAAAACAAGAATATGTTGCTCTATATGTCTGTCTGTCTGTCTGTCTGTCTGTCTGTCTGTCTGTCTGTCTATCTTTTTGTCTGTCTGTCTGTCAGTCTCTCTGTCTATCTATCTATCTATCTATCTATCTATCTATATATATATCTATCTATCTATCTATCTATCTATCTATCTATCTATCTATGAAATGTGGTTCATCATCAGAAACAGTAACATTAATGTAAGTGAGTTAATAAAACATTTACTTCGGACTTATTACTTTTCTGTAAATATTCTTTTGTATTTTAGAAAAAGTAAACCGCTCTTAGTGCAAGTCAGCTTACAAATTAATAAAATGTCACCAGGAAAGAGGAGGAGGAGAAGAAGAGTAGTAGTAGCAGCAGCAGGCAGCAGCAGTAGAAGAAGAAGAAGTAGTAGTAGTAGTAGTAGTAGTAGTAGTAGTAGCAGTAGTAGTAGTAGTAGTATCATCATTAATAATTATAAAGACCTTACCTTCCCTCGGTAGATCATCAGGGTTATGCCAGCGCTTAACTCCACAATAAAAACGATAAACAGGAATCCCGAAAACTGAGAAGTGAAATAAAAGCACAATTAGTATGCACTATAATAAGCTAAATGATGATCACAATGGTGATAACATTTATTGTAACCTCGGCAGATGTTCTGATAGTAATGTTATTATTACTGCAGCTGTTATTGTTAGATGTAGTGATTGTTGAGGTTCAAGTGGTAGGGCGTTGATTTGCCAATCTGGTTTTAGACCCGCGATAGGTAAAAATGTATTTATCCGATTTATTACCAAACCAATAAGGTCGGTATCAGTATAATGTGACTGGCTGAGACAGTGTGGAGTCTTGGTATCCCCTCACTGTCTCTGTATGGCATAACGTAAAACTGTCAAATGTTTGTTTTGGGAGCCGTCCAAAATGATGTTGGATGTTAGGAAGTCAGCTTAACTCAAGTAAACCCCAACCTACTGCTCTCAGACATTGTTATCGGGACACGTCCGCAAAACAGCTAGCCTTGCTGCTGATCTTAGACGATTTATACTTATAGTCGTATAGGAGCCTCAAGGCGAACCTAGGAGACGTTAAACCCGGAGAGAGGGAGAGAGAGAGCCCTCCCCCTCTCGCTCTAGGGGGCGCGGTGATCTAAGGGTAGAACATCGGCTTCCGACTCAAAAAGTCCCGAGTTCGAATCCTGTCTGTTGCGTACCCTACTGGTTGGGTCGGTGTCAGTATAATATGATTGGCTGAGACAGCAGTCATGGTATCCCCGCCCTGCCTCGTGTGTGGCAGCACATAAAATTGTCAGACGTCCGTCTTGGGGTCCGTCCACAATATAGCCTATATGGTGCTGCTGTTGGACGTTAAACCAACCCAACCCAACCCCTCTCGCTCTATAGAGAATCCTAGACGCTACAAAACAAACCAACAAAAAAAACCCATTCAAAGTAAATCAACTTAACTGAACTGGATCCCAACTCACCACGTAGAGCAGGAGAGAGTGACCTTTGAGTGTGCAACAGCAGCCAATGCTTCCCACCAACACAATGACCGCTCCAACTCCGATGAGGATGTAGGGGGCCTCTGGTTGGTAGATGGATGACAATTCGAGGTACTGGTACATGTCCACTTTGGTCCATATTCCAATAGCCAGGATCACCACCCCGGTGACCTTTGGAAAAAATAATTAACTCACTGTGTGGTCAGGAGGATATAATAATTATAATCGTTAAGGGAATTTCCGTAGAGCATTATTGTAAAGAGTAGTCTAAAAATGGAAATAAAGCGCTCAGTTCTTTCCCTGTATGGAAATAATTACAATTATTCAAATACGTCCGTTGTAATAATGAACTAGTGATGTAAAAATACTTTTATGTTTTACGCTGCGAACTGTTTTTTAAAAGACCGTTTTATTTATAGGCCTATTCTGTTCATATTTGTTTTAATTTTTCCCCCCAATATTTTTACAATGTGTAAGACGATGTAATATTATTATGAAGATCTACTTTTTGTAAAATTTTGTTTCGTAAGTCCTATCCGGGAAAGTTGTCCCATCACAATTTCTAAAAAGAGACACCTAAAACGTGATCCGTGCACAGTGTCTCTATTTTGGTGTAAATTAAATTGTACTTCACTTTGCTCCGCTTCAGAGATGAAAAAAGATCGTGAGCTAGAGTCAGAAAGAGAAAGAAAGAGAGAGAGGAAGAGAGAGAGAGAGAAAGAGAGAGAGAGAGAGAGAGAGAGAGAGAGAGTGAGAAAGAGAAAGAGAGAGAGAGAGGAAGACACAGAGAGAGAGAGAGAGAGAGAGAGAGAGAGAGAGACTGAGAGAGAAAGAGAGTGAGGCAGAGAAAGAGACCTAGACAGAAATTTATAAATATATAGATTGATAGAAAGAAAAATAAATATATAGAAAGATAGATACCGTATACAGATAAAAAGAGAGATGTGGCGAAGAAATAGAGGGAAGAGGGGAGGGAAATGTTATAAAATGTCATACCAAAAGACGAATTGATTATTTTGAAAGGAAAACGAAACACTTCTAACTTATTGGAATACCCATGGTTACACTCTGTAGTAGGCCCCTACCTTGTATCTTGTATTTATGGTATGGGCTGTTTAGCACGAGCCCAAGAGCTTGATAAGCTATAGTGCTAATAGCAATCATAATGATCGAGTCATTATGAAATGATCATTAAATATTCAAGGTGTTGAACATGCACGGACGCATTCGGGGACGCGAATGGTATAAAATAATTATGAGCTCTATTGGAAGTTAGAATGCTCTCACGGTTTGACCAGAGATAGACCATTCTCATGAGGTGAAGTATGCTGGCTACAATCATGCATTGCTGATCAGGGGAACGATTTACTTTGAGAGTTATTTTTAGACGTAGATGGGGAATATGTCTTCACAGAGTTTTGATGATTTTATGTTTTGGTGGCATTGTAAGGTGCGTCAAAGTGATGGGGCTTTTAAACAGGGCCATGGGAATTGGATTATCGATTCTCGGGGAGCGAGAGATTCTGCTGGGACTGAGAGGGAGCTGGAATAATGAAAATAAAAGGGGTCGGGGTGGAGAGAGAGAGAGAGAGAGAGAGAGAGAGAGAGAGAGAGATAGAGAAGAGAGAGAGAGAGAGAGAGAGAGAAAGATAGAGAGAGAGAGAGAGAGAAAGGCGGAGAGAGACAGACAGATAGGTAAACAGACAAATACCAACTGCTAAACAGACAGAGACACAGAGATAGGCAGACAGGCGGAGAGAGACAGAAAGAAACAAAGAGAGAGAGAGAGAGAGAGAGAGAAAGAGAGAGAGAGAGAGAGAGAAACAGTGACAGAGACAATGAGACAGAAAGGTATTGGTAAATAAAGGATTACATGCAGAAACAGAGATTGAGATAGAAAGAGGGAGACAACCAGACTGGCAGATAGAAGGAGAGATACACACAGGTACGGAGACATACACAAAGAAAGAGAAAGAGAGAGAGAGAGAGAGACAGAGGGAGAGAGAGAGGCAGAGAGAGAGAGAGAGAAGAAAGAGGGACATAGAGAGAGAGAAGTACAGACAGAGAAATACATGTATAGAGAAAGAGATTTACAGACACATAGCAAAGAGATAGCCCAACAAACAGAAATACAGAAACAGTAACCGACACCAACGGATATTGTTGAAACATCGGTATAATATTACCGTCAAATACGAGGAGCAACTGACGATGAGAAACAAAAATAATGTTTGCTTGCTGGTATAGATAAAAAAAACAACAACCCAACAACAACAAAGCCAACGAAAGAAAGGGAAAAAAAATAGAGAGAGAGAGAGAGGGTGAGAGAGAGAGAGAGAGAGAGAGAGAGAGAGAGAGAGAGAGAGAGAGAGAGAGAGAGAGAGAGAGAGAGAGAGAAAGAGAGTGAATTCGCGTGAGAAATTGTGGTATCTGAGGTTGAAGTCACTTGGGAAATAAAACACTGTAAAGTACATTCAACTTTAATTTTTACGAGGATATGACTATGCAGGTGTTCGGACGTGGATAAAAAATTAATTTTGCCATCGAATCCGGACAAAACTTCGTAGCGCAAATTAAAACAAAAAGATAGAAATATTTGCTGTATTGGTATTGTGTAATAATAGCGTCTCCCAAAATTTACAATTCATAACAATTGTAATGCTAAAACGAAGATGATGTATGCAACCTTTTGTATGCTTACAAAAAGAATGGGCGGAGAGAACATTGGCTTATAAAATTGTGATGGATGACTATAACTGAAGGGATTTTGTAAACCGTAAAATAGATCGATATTAAAATGAACGTTTACATCGATTGATGTTGTTGTTTGAATAAATGAATAGAAATATAGATGACTAGATAGATAGATATATAGATAGATAGATAGATAGATAGATAGATAGATAGATAGATAGATAGATAGATAGATAGATAGATAGATAGATAGATAGATAGATAGATAGATAGATAGATAGATAGATAGATAGATAGATAGATAGATAGATAGATAGATAGATAGATAGATAGATAAAAAGATAAATAGACAAATTAATAGATAGACAGAAAAAATAAAAGATAGATAAATAGAAAGGTACTTAAATAGAATAGAACAGATGGACAGAAAATATAGTCATACGGAGGCAAATACGTAGTGTTCAAAGGCTTTGAGAGGGTGTGAGGGGAGTCGTACATGTAAAAAAAAATACCATTACAAAATATTTTTTGGTTTGTTCTTTGTTTTGTTTTTGTTTGTTACAATGGGAAAGTTTTTTTGTTTTGTTTTTTAGGTTTAATGTTCTAAATTTTTTAGGTAAATTAATTGTATGTTTTGTCTTTGTTGTTATTTTATTTTTATCTCAGTCTAATAATTGTATAATTACTATTCAGAATTTACTTGCACTTTTCCGAGAGTAAAATATCTACAGACTAGAAAAGTTGGAGATTTTCGAAAAATGAAACTATTCTTTTTATGGATTTGTTTAGTTGTTGTTGCTTTTTAATTGTTTTTTTTTTGTTTTGTTTTGTGTTTTCTTTTAATTTTGATCACCCATAGTTATAGTGCAAACTGCTCGGGTGTGGCTTAGTAATACTGAGCAGAGACGCAAGGCGGGAATAGTCTTTTAATAGCTAACTTTGGATCCTACATTTGCATAATTTTACTGTTAAAAAAAATGCGAAAATAATTATGCAAGCACGGTGCAACTTCCCATTTGAATTTTTTTGGGGTTTGTGCTGCACTTGAAAGCTTATTCCGTAACAATATTCTATTGTTATGATTCTATAATTACTATAAATTATGATGAAACCAGTGCTTACCCAGAAAATGAAGTTGAAAACCATCATAAGCGTCTTCATACATGTTACTACAGGACCAGTAGAGAGGGCAGAGTCCAGTCTGTCTTTGTTAGTTCCGCTCGACATGGCTGCAATCTTTCAATAGATGTGAAGTATTGGTTTGGATACCTTCTAATGGATCTCGAAATAGTTCTAGAATAAATATAGATCTGAAGGATCTAGAAAGAAATCTCTTGCTACCTTTGTTTAGAATGAGTAGACCTAGATCTATACCTAGACCTACTTCAAATGTTTGAAATTTAGATCTAACCAGTACTCAACTAGACTAAAGATTACCTATTCTAGCTAGGATAATGTGAGTAGGTCTAGTATTGACTTCACGAAATCAGAGTCAGCCAAGACTCCGGCAATTGTTTCAATGCTAAACTGACATCTGAATTTCTTTTAAAAAGATCTACGCAATTTGAAAGCTTTGGAAATGGCGGATGGATTAATCAATAACCCTGATAGGGGAGCCGTGAATGTGCTTCCTTCGGTGTCGACTGTCTTCTGTCACTGAGGTTTAACACACGCTCCGGCAGTGACCCCCCAATAGCGAGAGAGAGAGAGAGAGAGAGAGAGAGAGAGAGAGAGAGAGAGAGAGAGAGAGAGAGAGAGAGAGAGAGAGAGAGAGAGAGAGAGAGCGCCGAGGTGAGCTAGGCTGCTAGCCAATGTGCTCAGCCCTTTGACAACGGTGCCAGACTGGTTCCAGACACCAGACACAGCAGGCAGCAGAAAGAACATGCTTTGCGATCACAGTACGATAACACGGATGACCTAATCACGGCCTTGAATGTAGAATTTTTTTTTATCTCTCATTGAATCTATAAATCTAGGATATAGTTGACGAACAAAGAAGAAGAAGAAGAAGAAGAAGAAGAAGAAGAAGAAGAAGAAGAAGAAGAAGAAGAAGAAGAAGAAGAAGAAGAAGAAGAAGAAGAAGAAGAAGAAGAAGAAGAAGAAGAAGAAGAAGAAGAAGAAGAAGAAGAAGGATCATTATAGAGCTTTGTTTGGATGCAGGTGCAAATTCCCTTACCTATTATGTTATTGTTCGTTTTCGCTATTGTTACCACTGCCGCAAGGCTTCTAATGGCGTTCGGGACGAGTGATATCGATCTTCCCGCTAGGAACCGGATTGGTTTTAGAAACAGATGGAAAATGTGGTACTGTTGGTGCGCTCAGTAAAGCAAGTTAATACACGCATAGAACAACCATTGACACTGTTTTCGGTAGCATGAGTTGACAAAAATAAAACAAAACAAAATTATTCATCAGCTTTTGTTGTCTCTTTCATTTTTTTTCTGTCAAGTTTGTTATACTTATATAGATCTAGTTTTTTGGTGTTCTAAATGTGTTCTTAATCATAAGTGTCTAAATCTACTTGTTTCCTATTTTATGGGAAAATTAAACATTCATTTATGGATCATAATTATGTAAAAACGCTTTAAGCTCACAGTTGAGGAAAATAATAGGCTATATCAAAATAATAGTATAATATTTTAATTTTTGCACGCATTTAATCTAGCTTGTTATGTCTTATATTTCTTTACAACAAATATGCACGGTATCGTAAAATATGACAATAGATCAGTTGAAAGCATTCACTATTTTCACACTAAATGATTGTAATACTCAGATGCAACATTCTATATTTCATTTTATTTGTATCGGAAAGGGGGTAGGAGGAAAACAAAGTGATAGAGACTGGTCATATTGGGGGGGGGGGGGGGGGGGGGGGGTGAATCGGACATTGTAAGATCTGTATTCAATATAATTATTGGTGGAGTGATCTGACATTGTAAGATTTGAATTTAATATATATTGGTGGAGTAAGCTGACATTTCAGGCCTAAGATCTATATTTAATACAATTATTGTTGGAGTAATTTGACATTGTAAGATCTGGATTATATTGGTGGAGTAATCTGACATTGTAAGATCTGTATTTAATATATTGGTGGAGTAATCTGACATTGTAAGATCTGGATTCAATATATTGGTGGAGTAATCTGACATTGTAAGATCTGGATTCAATATATTGGTGGAGTAATCTGACATTGTAAGATCGGGATTCAATATAATTATTGGAAGAGTAATCGGACATTGTAAGATCTGTATTCCAAATAATTATTGGTGGAGTAATCTGACATTGCAAGATGTGTATTCAATATATTGGCGGAGTAATCTGACATTGTAAGATCTGGATTTAATATATTACTTCTACTCAACACTTAAAGGGATCATCTATTATGGGCAGGAAGGGGTTCTTTTTGTGAGTTTTACTATTACTATTCTTACTTACTATATGTTTACCATATAAAAGAACATTAAACTTTTGTTCCTCTTTTTTTAATGAAAATTCAGAATAAAACCTTAATTGCTCAGACTTATGTACCATCTCTTATATATCTGTCTATCTTACTTTCTATCTATCTGTCTACCTGATCGACGACAGACAGACATACAGAAGACAAGATGCTTAAAGATTTTGCACTTCATCTCCATATTGGAAATTGCGAAAGTAGACAGGCGACTTTCTAAATTCACCAAATGTCTAACTGAACAATCATATTTCATTATGTTTCTTTGTGCATTTTCCGAAAATGTCTTTAGCTTTTCTCCGTCTTCTATAACAGTCTAGCTGGTTTGCCTTAGACTTAGAGTAATTGAGTTTTAAAAATATTTTGGGGAGCGAGGGGGGGGGGATCCCAGGATCGGATAAAATAATGTATTTGTCGGATGTCCTTCCCTACTGGTCAGGTTGGTATCAGTATAATGTAATCGCTGATATCCTGAAAATATATAATTATGTGTGGCTGTTTGGCTTGTAACGCTGTTTTGACATAGCCAACCGCTGACACCTTTCTCAAATTGCTGTTTATATTATAGGGGTAAATATAATTATACAGTTTGTTCCTTTTTTTTTTTTTCAACATTGATTATCAGTTATTTAAATTTTAATAAATTTTTCGCAACATAAATTTCCAGTTCTAATTTCTATGTAGTTATGATTCCATTCTGTTGCACAATTTCATTAGCATTACAGTATTTTCGATGGAGCATCACATAGATTGGCTAGTAGCCTGCAGTATAATTAGATAACTATGTCTCAATACATTGTAAAAATAAGAAAGAACCGCACACTAATGTCTCGTAAAAAAACATTGATTGATAATAAAGTAAATCTGCTTAGGTTTTCAAGATCTGATTACATGTATTAAGGACGCGTTAATATTCTTTGATTGATGCCATCTTATTTGGCATGACATATTTAGAGGGTATAACATAGGGGAACGATTTTCTGGGTTTATAAATTTTGTTACACATGGAAAATCGTCTTTTTCAATTTTAAACACACAAATTTACAACAGAAAAGCTACAACAAATTAAAAAAAAAAAATTTAGTCCTTCGGAGCAACATAACAAAAAAGAAAACACCGACAAGGATAGAAATACTTTGCTGTGAGCTTATTTTAATTATGTTTGAAAAAATAACACATGAAAACGTAATCCTCTTGGGAATTAAGTCACTCACAAACACGCTGTGCCTTATATATCATAAAATGAGACCCATTTTAATTACAGTTGGGGAACAACAGTGGTTAAACTAGTCCAAGGTTCGAATCTCAACCAGTGCTCCAACTCTGTATATCATTCTGGGATGCAATAAAAATGATTTTAATGCCATGTATTATAATACACATGTATCTTGAGAGCGTACACCGACTATTAAGATCATGGTTTTTGCAGGTTAATTAAAAAACGTCTTGTGGCAAATATCAGGGGAATTGGATTAAACATCACTGACACATCTTGAGCATTACATTAACAATGCAATGTTTTATCTTAGAGAAATAACTATCTAGTCGCTGCAGATCTCTTTATTCTTATTTTCATTTGAGATGGAAGAAAGCAATTCTCAGCTGACAAACTGGTAATGAGACAAAAAGACATACATATTGAAGGCAAAAGTAGATGCTTCACTGTTTGGCAGTCACCAATAGAATATCAATTTTCAATCACAATTTCTACAAATTAATTATTCTTAAAGATCAAAATTTAGGACAATATATTTTTTTACTTTTAGTTTAATACAAAAAGAAAATATTGAAATCAAATTTATAAATAATAATTAATTATAACAACATAAAGAGACATATTCATTCATCTCAACTTTTGTTTTCCTCTTTCCACTCTTCAGCCATTCAAACATTCAAGATGATCATTCCGTTCCTCCTTTATCATCGCATTTAATTCAATCATTGTGCTTCTACAGGAAATTATTAATGTGCATCAACAATAATCTAGTTTCAGAATTAAACAAAATTAAATAAAATTATGTTGTTCACCCATCGCATACCAATTTCCTTGTTTTTTGCTTCTTTTTCCTTTTCCCTTTCCTATATGAGTAGCATAATTATGGAACATCAGTTAATAATATTCCATCACAAACCTTAAGCCTGACATTCCAAAACTAGGGAATTATGTTGGTCTGGGGGAAGGGCCGAGGTAAGTAGCCGATTCTAGCATGAACAGTTTCTATCCTACTCTTAATGTTGTACGCGTTGGGCGTGGACTCATGGTCTGACTTGGTTGCTACAGTTTTGGCTGCCTCCTTTTCCTTTTTCACAGCTTCATACTCCTCTAAATCAGAGATTTTTAGTTCAATGCGAGTTGGCTTGCGGCGGAGCATTTTTTCTGGAACAAAAGCAAAAAAAAAAAACCCAATTGATTAACGCAGAGTCACAATAGTACAAATTTAGTACTGATCCATCGCATCAACATTACGAGAATGGGTGTTAATTTTAATAATGGGTGCACATGGCTAACATGTACATCTATTCGATACCATTTTCAGTGACAGCACCCAGAGATATTTTCACAGTTTTTTTTCTTCAATTTTTCTTATTGGCTTGATTGTGACTAAAGTTACATTAAAAAAAAAAAAGGTTAAATGGTTAATAGTTGTAGAACAAATTCAAATATGTCCAATATTTATGGCAATTTTATTTTGACATCATGGAATTATTTACCTAAGAAAGGACACAATGCAATGGGTATAATTGTACTTTAAAAAAAAAAAAAAATTCAATGAAAAATATAGCTATTTCTAAGTTAATTTGTCATGACTAAATTTCATTGACTTACTAATACTTTTCTATGGAAAACAGAAGTAGCAGAAAATCAGAAAAGTATTCCAGAGAAGTCAGCATAGAAAAATATTTGAAACTTGATGTCGAACAAGATGAATTAACAAAAAACAAAAAAATCACCCAGTTCAATATTATACGAGTAGGCAGACAGTTTCTTTTACCCCAAATTGTTCCAAGTCTACAAAGAGGCTATTTTAGCACCTTATAACAAAGTCCAAATTCAATAAATATAGCTATTTCTAAGTTAATTTGTCATGACTAAATTTCATTGACTTACAAATACTTTTTTTATGTAAAACAGAAGTAGCAGAAAATCAGCAACAACTTTCCAGTGGCACTCAGCAATCGTCTGAGAAGAATGAAAAAAACAAAACAAAACAAAAACATATTAGATATTTATTTATCAAATTTGATAGTATGAATTATGAGCAAGAAATCAATGTCAGCGGATGCTTTCACTTCCCCCCCAAAAAAACACTCCCCCCACCAACTCACGCTCCCAAAAAAAAACAAAAAAAAAAAGAAAGCTGTGACACGAGTGTGAGGAACATTGACATTGCTGAAATTTGGACTTCCAAAGACAAGTTGAGGAAATTAAAGATTTACCCTTTATAAGGCTCTCATCGTACTAATAGAAACACAATTATATGGTGCGGGGATTTGGACTTTCAGACATTTTCTAAATTGGCGTTATAAAATAGATCAGTTCAACACTGAATCTTTCTTTGAAAAATGTCAAGTTATAAATATTATCTATGATTGAAGGTACATTACACATTTTTTGGAATTTGAGGGGCGAGGGGGTAGGATTCGATTACA
>RQTK01000409.1:228013-253013 GCA_003991915.1 Elysia chlorotica
GAGAGAGACACCTGTGGAGAGAGAGAGAGAGAGAGAGAGAGAGAGAGAGAGAGAGAGAGAGACAGAAAGAGTTTCGATTGCCTGAAATGTCAATTTTAGGTGCTTGTGTACATAGGTTTGTCCTCACCCCCCTTCCCCGTCCGCATTGATGATTGTGCCTGTGTTCTAATAAACAACTGAATATAATCAAGCCATGCCCTGTCTTTTTGAATCAAACAAATCATGCCAATAAAAAAAAACAAAAAACAGGAAGTACAGCTGTCGGTTATTTTATATAAAATTCAATTTTATTAATACAATTCCTCCCGCCCACCCATCTAATATTAGTGATAGCCCGCAGGCTTAGGGACCACAAAACTGAACCTGAGTGCCCTAGTTACAGTGGTGCAGGAATACTACACAACCTGTAAATTTGGTCAAATTTTTTATCAGAACTCATCTAGGCCTAGATGTAGATAGATCTAGATCTAGTAGATTCCAGTTTTTAGATCTAGATCTAGATCTAGATTAGTCTCTAGAAAATCTATTACTAATCCTAGATCTACTCTAGTCTGAATTTAGATCTAGATCGAAGCTTTATAAATCATCTCACCTTCTAAGAATAAAAAAAAAAATGATCAAAAAAGTTCTTAAATCATTGAACCCATACGCTTCTAGTTCATATTTTAGAGTGAGAATTATTCAAGAGATCTAAAAAAAAGAAATTCTACATGGAACTTGGATCCAAGTCAACTCAATTTTGTTCGTGAAATCGAAAGTGACTAGCAATGTGTTATTATTCAATCTAGTCCTGAAAAGAAAAAAAAGAATTATTATTATTATTACGCATATTTTGCATTCATGAGAATAGAGAGCATGTAGCCAGAATGGAATTATTACAATATTAAAGTTCTCTGATGATTTTTAATGAACGTTTTTATTTCATATTAAAAGTATAATCTTGATTCTAATGTAAATGTCTTTTATAAGTCGTTTTATCCATCGAAATTAAGGTGAATATACACGCTTCTGTTCTTTTAAATAAGGGAAGGTACTCTGATTTAATAAGATTGTTTACCTAGGAACCGGCTAAATTTGGCCTTTGCCCAGTGCCCACAAGTTCCACAACGCTGATAACAGAACTGAACCCTACTGATGTACTAGATCTTGATCGGCACCTCTATTTTGGAGATCTAAATCTAGAAAACCCGATCAATAGCACCCAACCCAACTATAGGTCAGCGTAGCTGGAATCTAGATATCCATGTGACAGTCCAGATTATAACCCAAAGCCAGCAGCCGTAATTATTTAAAAATTAACCAACCAGTAGTATTAAATTTTGTAAAGATTGATTCAAGGAAAAAAAATTAGTGGAATCATGGAGCCTAGATCTATATCATAGATCATTGAACTGTTTACAGGAATGCTAGGTTACATAGATTATTTTTGAAATATGCAATATACAAGTATTTGATCAAGATAGACTACTACAAGAGGCTTAGAAGTATATACACTTTATGTGTTTTCATCTAAATTTTGCTATATATGTAGGCTATGCACAATTATTGTATTGTTTATGTTTACATAATGGAAAAAACGGCTTTTTATGGTGATTATTTTACTTAACATAGGCTAGTAAAATTAATCTTTCTTTAGTAAGTTTAGACCTAGGAAAGGTTAAATTGTGCAAGGCCTTAGGCCTAGCTTTATAAATATGTCTGTCAGACCAAAATATTTGACATGAGCAAGAACACTTAAATGCAGTGCGTATATACATAGCAAAATCTGCACAAAAACACTTTGTGTGTAGGCCTATAGCAAAAATTGCAAAATTATAACCTGTATATACATACGTTTGAGACAGAGACACTTTGTACATATTTTGCGTTTAGATATTATATATATTCTACAGTTGTAGAAGAAGTACCGTAGAAACAGTAGCACTGATAGTAGTAGTGGTGGATCTAAATCTAGTTACAGAGTGGTCTCTGCCTAAGGACATGCTGCTCAGGAGATAAAAACACTTAGTTGTCTCAGAAAGTATTCTAAGTTTGAATGAGAGTAGAAGAATACAAGCTTTTTTGGCTATAAAGTCTATAAAAATATTGCATAATACATTTATTGTGTTTCTGTACAAACCATGGACATAAATCCTGTATAGCACATTTAACCTATCATGTATTTTTTTAAATTTAAATAACTATAATCTTTCCTTAGACAAAGGAAATGTTAATCTAAGACAAAGAGAGCTCCTGTCTTAATTCATGAGTGCCGTCTACAGCAGGCATGCTGTCCCATACAATTTCACAAGACCACTTGCAGGTTTCCGATACATGCAGTAACTTTAAATAAAAAATAATTGGGATTTTAACAATGACTTAGAGTTGTCGATGTTGAAATTACGCATACAGTAGGCTATTATTATTAGACTAGTATTAGTTTTATTAGTTAAATGTATAATCAATATTTACATGTTATTATGGGGCTCCAGGTAAAACTATTAAATTTTTTTTTTTCTGGGTTGCGTTCAATAATAACACGTTTTCATATTCACTCATTCGCTCACTCCATCTCTTTTTCTACCTCTCTCTCTCGCTGTCTGTCTCTCTCTATCTCTCTATCTCTCTCTCTCGCTTATCTTCCCCACTAAACCCTCACACTCCCTTACAAACACCTACTCTCCCTCCTTTCTACTTTTTCTACATAATTATGTTTTGGAGGTCACGTAACAAAATCATGGCAAAAGAAATTTTTTTGATTTAAAATCAGATGGCTCTTCCTCCTAGTGCCACCACACAGACTGATGTGTGCTCAGCTCCTAGAGGTTTTTGATAAAGCTCTACAGTCAAGGCTCTGCTTAAGGAAAAATAATTTTATTTGGCAAGTTAAAAAAATTAGAGTCTGTGACATCCAATTGGAGGTTGTGTACTCTTACTCTTAGACCACCGCACATGTGAAGGTGATGGAGAGAGAGAGAGAGAGAGAGAGAGAGAGAGAGAGAGAGAGAGAGAGAGAGAGAAGCATGTAACCCCTTTCATGCTCTGTTGACAATTGAGTGATTTAAAGAGTTTTGGTGAGCAACCCAGATGATGAATGGCAGGGTTAGAAAAAAATCAGGGTGCTTGTTGAGAATTCAAGTCACGTTTCGTCATTTCCTCAATGATTGGATACTTTCCCACTCTTGCGTAAAAAAACAACTGCTGCCCAGCTGTGATTTTTATTCGAGGACAGGTTTACGGGGGAAGGGTTTTAGGTTCGTCAGTTAAGATCTCAATGTAAAACTCTGTAGGCGTCTCTTGTTGGTGTGACAAAGTGATGGCGGAAGGAACATTTCTTTGATCTTCTTACATGGCTCTAGCCTAGTCTACCGTTTGTAAAGGTTCACAGGTATGTTTGCCACCCCACTTCTCTCACACATCTCATCGCTTATATTCAGATAAACGCGCAGCTCCTATCAGTCTTAGATCACTATAGAAATTACCACTATGCTGTGAGCTTTTATAACATAAAATAAAAAAAATAATCTTCGGCTCTGTTAAAATGGGTTCTCACACTTTATACAATGCCAAAAGCGGTTAGGTAGGGGGGTTTAAGTAGAAATAATTATGTTTCATTGGGTGAGTGGGTTGGTATGTCGATAGTTCTTATGCGGAGACCACTGTATTATTATTATTGTTATTATTATTATTATTATTATTATTATTATTATTATTATTATTATTCAATCTGAAATAACTATTTTAAAAAACCCAAGCTGGATTTATAAATGTGTTCCTATGATACCAAAAATATTAAGAGCATGATAGTATGTTAAAGCATGGTATGAGTACTAAGATTGGTGGGGGGAGGGGGGTGGGATTTATAGGAACTAAAGAAAAAATTGAGATATGGCAAATATTATGAGATACCAATGGGATTTAGTTTAAAAAGGATCTTGCTTATAGTTTAAAATGCTTTTATTTAAAGTGTTAAGGGACAAAACAATTGGTTGCACTTTTGAAAACCTTTAATGTTTTTTATTTTATTCAGATTTTAGTGATGATATTGCACTTTAAAATTCAGAGCGGTTGTACCCTGGGTGGAGGAGCTCTTATAACAGTTTTGAATCGGAAGGCTCTAGGTTTAATCCTCAATGAAGCCATCTTTTTCCCTACTTGTTAATTCGTTTTATTTTAATGGGCCCTGCAAAGTCCTGAATAATGTGACTCTAGGTCCTCCAACAGTATAGAAAGTAAGAGAAAACTTTGTCTGTTCTCCGACTAAAGACTACTTTGGTTGAATGGTTTACCATTTTATCACTGCTAGGAAGTCATACAGGTTTTTATATATGTATTGTATTGTCATACCTTGAGATTACGGCCATTTCTTGCGACACATATATATAAAAACATACAAAAACATATATATATAGCTTAGCTTAGCTTAGAATGTTTCAAACTTTTTTCTTTTACTCTCTCTCTCTAATAGGCATTTGCGTCCTTCAAGAGTCAAGTTAGCCAGTAGTGAAAAATGTTACCTAGAAGCATAAAGTCGGTCTGTCTTCTCAGATCTTCCTTGATTATCAAGGTTTTGCCTACCCAGAACAGAGCCTTAACAATCTCCACAAATTATCTAAATGATGATCACTTGGAATGCACATCCTCATCATTACATGATTCTCATATCACTGCTATAAACCAGTGCCGACAATCTTTACACAGCCAGTATGTTGTCCAAGCAGTGAGAAAAAAACATATGTCTCACAATGTTCACTCTGGTCATCAAGAAACTTTTCCATACAAAAAGTTGTCCAGTGGCGTTTCTAGTTGTAACACTAAATTGTTAAAGAGAAGAAATGCTGACATTATGTTTGCTCGGTTGTCTTCCTTACCAAATGTTGTATTCAATAACGGGAGATTAAAAAACACAGTTGGGATACAGACACAGCCTCTCAGGTTTTTTCACGAAGGCAAAAACACCTCTCTGAAGCTGGAGCCAAGTCCACAAAGGGATGGTCAGCAATCTCTGAGGATTGATGCTGGCAGGAAGAGTGTGGTGATTCCTGCTCTCTGGCTGAAGGATCACTGCCGGTGTCCCGAGTGCTACAACCATGAGACGCACCAGAAAAATGCTGATCCCGATCTCTGGACCAGAAACCTAAAAATTGATTCTGTTGAAATGACAACTGACAAGTCTGAAGTCACTGTAGCATGTAAGTAGTTTATTGATGTGTAACATACCATAGGACAGGCATTATATTCTATGCATTAATTAGCATTGTTAATAATAATAAGGTAGCTGATAAGTTAGTTTGATTAATCGAGTTTTGTTATTGTTTCCACAAATTTATGTACGTGTATATAATTATAATGATTATTATTGATGGGGGTTTTCCTAAGTACAAAAAAGCTGTATAAAGTCTTTGAATGTTCCTTCTTGTTGTTATAAACATTTCAGGAGTTCTATCATTCAAGAAAGGATCATACTATTTCCGATTGTGTCATGGATCTGTTTTTTTTGTTTTTTTTTCTTTTAAATCTCTGTAAAGTCTATTGTCATATATATATATATTGTTTATTCAAAATGATCACCTTTGCAAACCTTTATTATATGTAGAACAATAACTCTTTTCTTTCACAGTTTAGATTGGAAAAATTGCCATCATATTTCTTTGAAAAGGTAGCATTTTTTGTATATTTACTAAAAAAAACAAAAACGAGCACAGTAAGCCATTTTTTTTTTTCAAATTTGAAATTACCAGAATTTACAAAGTGGTAATAGTTAGATGCTTACTATAGTTGGAATTAAACCAACTAACCTTTTCAATAAAAGAATTTAATGCTATGTAGGTGGATTCACAAACAACCTCATGTGTTTTCCATTGCTTTGGCTTAGTTGAATGATTCTAACCCCAAAATAACCATAATTATGTTAGTTTTATATTAACACAAACCTTTTTATAAAAAAAATATGCATTTTTGCATTCCTAATTAAAAATTGGTCCTAATGAGTTTGTTGTTGCCCACACAAAGAAAAGTTTTTAGTTCATGAATAATGCATGAAACGTATTCTACTGATTAAAAACCCACAAGTTTGAAAGTTGACTCCATTTACATATTTAATGAAGCTGAGCCTTCATGAAAACGCCCTTATATTGTGTAATTTATGTGAATAACAATTATCTAACTGAACGTTATTACTGCAGTAATTATTCAATGAAGTCTGGTTTCCTTCTTACCTACTACTAGAACATAGTTCATGTTCTTTCACCTCTTGGAAACAGTCATAGCAATCAACTAGAATTTAGAAGACAGTTTTTTTTATCAGTGGTACTTGACTCTGCTCTGTATTAGAAAATGTGGTTTTGTTTTTCTACTGGAAGTTTTTGCTGTAGCATGATTTTGAATCTTATAGTTTCTTGATTTTATTTATGATACTCTTTTGTGCATACAAACTATTAATGATTCTTCTGGTGTTGTTTCACTCAAAATATATAAATCACTTACTGGTTATAAATTTTGTAGCTATTTATAATAATCATTGTTGTCGCTTTTTTGTACTGTACTTTTTAGTAACAGTTACCAATATTGGTATATTGCTCATTGAAAGTATTACTATAGTTTGGGTCTTTCAGTTTCTAGTATTTGATAGATGATTCTCTTATATGCATAAAAAATAATATAAAAATGGCAATACAAAGTTATTACTTTCATTGCTACTAATAAATATTTTTCTTGCTTTTTGCTTCTTTTCACCTAATACTTAAAGTTGTTGCCTAATCAGCCAAAAATGTTACCATTATTCTTTCAGCTTCCAATTTTTGTCTGATATGGTCTGATTTTGGTGTAGAAGAGTGATTTTTAAATGCTTCTGATGCTTCCGTAAAGTGATGTAAACAAAATAATACATTTTCATGCATATACATGTAGATTCTAATTTTTGCTTTTAGTTTTGCTCTTTTTTTTGTAACACTTATTGTTTTATCAGAAGTATTAATGTTAGTGCTGCTTACAGTAGGCTGCCACCTATATGCATGTACATTTTATTTGAGAATTTTTAAATAATTATTTTAAACTGTAAAAAAAAATAAAAAAAATTATAGCATACTTATTAGATCTAGTGATGTATGAAGTCAGTATAATGTTGAAACTAAAAATAGTTTCCGTAAATCTCTATTGGAAATATGATTATAGTTATTATTTATAATACTCGTAGTTATGTATTTTGTATTAGGTATTTTAACTCTGTTGATATACAGGTGGTATTGTCAACTTCATATCCATCTTAATAGGAAGGCAAACCTTTTACATTGCATGTCTCTCTTAATAGGAAAGTCAACTTTACCTTTTTTATTTTACATCCAATTCCATAAAAAAAAGTCAAAGTTTTGACATTTCATATCCATCTATCGTAATACATAACATAACAGAGAAGACACCTTTTTTTTTTTTTAACAATTTATGTCAAAAGGATAAAAAGAATATTTTATGTCCATCTTAATACAAGGGAATGACGGCCACGTGAGCAAGTTCGAGATGGACTGGTTGATAGACAACTACTACAAGGAGAAACCAGATCCTGGTGCTGGGTTAGGACGCCTGCACTGGGACAGAGAACTGATAGAGTCACATCCTTTACCTGTCGTGCCATTTGATGATCACATGACATCGGAGGCTGGCCTGGCTAAAACTGTTGGCAACATTTGCAAATATGGCTTTGCTATTGTTGAAGGCGTGAGTTGGTTAGGATGTTGCTTTATTACCTCTGTGATCCCAGCTAGAATAAATTACTCTGAAATTGAGGGTGCTTAAAATACAATTTCTTTTTTTTTTTCTTTTATTTTTTATTCTTTTTATTATTTTGAAATTAATGGTGCATGTTTCTTTTTGTTATTTTTTGTTTGTTTGTTAATAAAATGACTTGTGGTGCAAAGTTGTAACATCAAATGCCTATTTACTTTGTCTAGCAAGCTTTGTTGAAGATTATTAACTCTTTTTAGAAAAAACTGTGCACATATTTATAATGCTTACCTTTTTCTATGCGTATATAATATTAAGTGTAGTGTTCAAATATTGCAAAATATTTTCAACAAGTTTTTTTTTAATAATAGGCAGAAACTTCTGATCAGTATGATAAACAACACTATACAAATTATGTGTGATAAAAAATGCATATTGATATGTAATTATATTTTGGTAAATATTAGGTACTTATATTTGTTTGCAAGGCATTTTTTATTCCATGAATAAAAGGAAAAGACAAAGATACATAAAATGTACATTACCTGTCGCTTTCTCAATTTTCATCTGCTTCAGTACAGTAGTAGGCCTATATGGTCAATATTGTCATTGACTTTAAAACGTTTTGCTTGGTTTTTGGTTATAATATCTTAAACTTCATCAGTGTGAAGCAACAGAGGCAGCTACAGAAAAAGTGGTGGAGCGCCTCTCGTTTGTCCAAGAAACGCTATTTGGAAAAATGTGGACATTTACATCAAACGCCCAACGCAGCGACACTGCCTACTCTAGCCAAGCTCTTGGGGCCCACACAGACCTTAGCTACATGGATACACCAGCAGGGTAAGGAAAACCAAGGAGAGTTAATGTTAATTTTAGTTTAACCCTCGTGATTCTCTGTAAAACATAGAGCCGCAACAACTCCCCTTCGTCAGAGTCGATTATGGTTGGTCCTCTTCAGCTTGGCCAATTTGTTACAGCAGCTTTTTTTTGTCAGCCTCATTGCTACGCTGCCAAGTTTGCTTCAGGCGACCGACCTTACCTTTGCCTTGGGGGTTCCATTCCAGGGCTTGTCTTGTGATGTTCAATATGTTGCCTATCCAGCCTCGTTTATGCTTTTTGATCTCTGTCTCTACTGCTTTATTCTGTCCCACAACTCTTTGTTTGAGACAACTTCGAGCCACCTATTGTTAACGAAGTTTCTGAGGCGACTGTTGGTAAATTTGTGCAGTTTATGTTTATGGTTTGTTTTTTTTTGTTTTTTTATATGGAAACTCTCTCATAGCCAAAAGCCTTGAGGATAATCCTATACCGCAATGGGTACCAAGACTAAAGTCTGACAGAGTTTAAGTGCTGCCACATAGAGATAGAGTCAGAATACTAAGACCTCTGTGTCAGCTGATCACACCAGCTGGAAAATTTTCTGCTTGGAATATATAACCTGCGACATATTATTTGAATTTTTCAACTCTGCTGCGAAATAACCTCATCCCACAATTTGGAACCCACGATCGATCTAAACTTTATTTGTTTGATTTCGTTCCCTACTGGTTGTGTTGGTTTTAGCATAATGTTACTGGCTGAGACAGGAGTCCAGGTTTTCTTGCATGGTCTTTGTTTGACATTTCGTAAAATTGTCAGACTTAAATCCTGGGGATCATTTACAATATATCCTATATTGTACTGATATTGGACGATATGCAACAAGGTTTTTGTTTGTGGTTAAGCTGAATCTTATTCTTTAATCCCTGTTTTTGGTTCCAATGGTCGGATGTTCTTTCTTTGGTTAGGCCCTTCCAAAATAGGAAATTATTATCATCAAGTTTAAAGATTTAGAAGACGAGAACTGAGAAACAGTACAGTGATGCCTAATTTGAATGTAATCGTAATGTCTTTATCATAGAACATGTTACTTATAATTATGTAGAATATTCTCTTTCATTATTGTGGGATAACATATTGAAATGTCAGAACAAATTTTGCTGTTGTTTTTTTTTCCAATTGTATATTAAAATATTGTCATCGTTTTTTAGACTGTTTATTAAAATATTTCTAATCTTCTGTATCTTAGATACCCGGTATCTAAGTTTGTGCTGTCGATCAATGCGATTTCAGTCTTATTTTCATCAACCACATACTTTATTATTCACTATTTTACATTATTTGCCGGCATCTAAAGCATTGCTAAGATTTTCTGCCTTTACCACATGTTTTATCTCCTTTTGCATGAACTGTACAAATTCAATTTGTATAAAAAATATAGGTTGTGGTTTTGTTTTCATGTTGCAGCCGTAAATTTGGGTATTATTTTTGTGAATAAACTTATTGATCAAATATTGTATACTTTATATTCTAAAAATTAGTATTTAATTAAAGCTAGACTCATTGTCATGGCTGAATATTTCTGGCTAACACAAGAGCAGCTCGTTTAGCTATTTACCTGATTGAATCATTCAATTCTATTTGCATAAGGTATCTTTTTATTTTTTTAACGCATTCAGCTGTTTTATTAAAATAATTCTCTTTCAAGCTCCTCTCATTGTCTCTATCATGACTCTCCTCCTTCCACCAGCATCCAAGTGTTTCACTGTTTGAAGCACACCGGCTCTGGTGGTGAGACACTACTTGTGGACGGGTTCCACTGCTTGGAAGTTCTCGAACAGACCTACCCGGAAGATTTTGAACTTTTGAAAAACACGGTGGTACCACACGAGTACAAGGAAAAGCCTTCGCCCTCTAGCCCAGGTTACCATCTGTACAGCCTGGGAACCACAATACGGATGCACCCAGCAACAGGTCGACTGATCCAGCTAAGGTGTGTATGAAGATTGGGATCAGTTTGACATTGATAATACTAAATAATAATAATAATAATAATAATAATAATGATAATAATAATAATAATGATAATAATAATAATAATAATAATGATAATCAGCTCTCAAAGGTGTTGTTTCGTGCATCAAAACCTACTTTCTAGTCCCTTAATTCAATCAATTTTAAATAAATTCAAAACGTTTTGTGAATTATTTCAAACTGGTTATTGTGTATAATCATTCTTGGACAGGAGTTACGAAGGAATGGTGATCCTATTGAAATGCAGGCTGAGACAATATTCAGACATTTTTTGTCTTGCAGTTTTCACACATAAATAGTTTTGCTGCTGACGTATGGCATTTAGATACAAACTCAAACTCAAATTCTAGTATAGATCAAAATTGAGTTTTTTTTCTTGATCCTAGGGATAGGCTGAACAATTAGGTTGTTTATATCTTTCCCACAATCCTTTGTCTTATCTAGCAAATGTCAAGCTGGATTTTTGCAATATTTAATAAAGTTGCAGCTAAGATAATCACCCACCTTGATACCAAACAAGGTTTCTAAAAATATTACAATATAATCTCAGATTGCCTTTCAACCTTTTACACAAAAAGTAAAACTTATGATCAAGGTTAAAGTAAAGCATGTAAAAGATGCATCGCGTAAAATTGTATAAGACGTCCGTTTATAAAACATTTGTATTAATTACAAAAATATAAAGACATTCATAACTAGTTTAGCAGCACTGATGCCCAATGACATAGTCGTGTGAAGCACCAGATTATTAAAAAAGCAACCCCCCTGTTGGCACATAACAGAAAGTTTACTATTTTATTTTTGAGAAAGAAAGAAGAAAAACATCTTTATAAGTAGCAAATTTAGTTTGTACAAAAACTTTAACAGAAAACACTGCATGATTTAGTTTAAGTTGTTTAAATAAAGAAAAGATTTAGATGAAAAATATGATATTGTAAAGAAATATATCAAGGCACAGTCTTAGTGTGTATAGTGAACAAAGTTCTTTAACTAAAATAAACAAGGATTTAGTAAAGTCTAAATCACTCTGGTCTCAAGGTGCACAAACAAAGTAAATGTATTAGTTTTTGTAAAACAATCGGGAGAATTTATCATCTGTCATCAATGACGATTGTCTCTCTTGGTTGATTGCATTATTGCATTTTCCATTATTATTATTGCAAGTGTCCATGATGTTATAGACAAAAGATGAAACATGCATCTGTGTTAACCTTTTCGCATTGCATGATTTTTGTTGTTTTTGTTATCCCTCTTAAATAGTAGACAGTAGTAATTGCATTGTCTCTCTTGGTTGATTGCATTTTTGCATTTTCCATTATTATTATTGCAAGTGTCCATGATGTTATAGAGAAAAGATGAAACATGCATCTGTGTTAACGTTTTCACATTGCATGATTGTAAGCCTATTCCTTGTGTGCACACTATCGTGGGGAATTTCCGAAAAAATTGAAAAGGTAAAAGATTTGATATGTATATTATTTTTAAATGGAAGGTGTGCATATCAATACAAAAAGGTCCTACCACAAAAATATATCAGCATGCACAGCTTGTGTGCCAGGTAATGGGAAAAGGTGAATAATGTGACCATAGGTTTGTGTTTTCTAGTCCTCATGTTGTTTAGAAAAGAATTTACTTTTATATAACGATTTAAAAAGAACAATATACAGTATCAGTTTTGTTTGCCATTGATTTTGAAGATATTCAATCATAGATTGAATAATCGTATTTTTTAACATGCAAGGGAAGTTTTTTTTTTTTCTAAAAAATGTAGGGGTGACATAGTAATTATGAGAGGAAATCAACTTTTTTTTTTAAAGTTTACATTATCTTGGTCAATGTTTTCACTATTTAGCTATTAACATTATTGTTTGCATCAATTTTCAAATTTTCAATTTTCAATTTTAGAAAATTGAATTTTCTAGCAGGACACATTAAAACATTATTCTCTTTCTTCTTTTCCTTTTTACAAGATTCAACCCTTATGACAGAGCGCCGTTGAACACAGTCCCTGCCACAGAGATCCCACCCTTCTACCGGGCCTACGGAAGACTTTACAACATCATCTCCTGCCCCTCGGGCCAGTTCTGGCACAAGCTGAAGCCCGGCCAGGTTATCTTCATCGACAACTGGCGTGTCATGCATGGTCGAGCAGCCTTTGACGGCGAGCGGATTATGAGTGGCTGCTACCTGCCCAGAGACGAGTGGGTGTCCAGAGCTCGCATGCTTGGCGTGTGGTGATGTCCAAAGCTTCAACTCAGCAGGGGGGGGCGCGGTGGTCTAGGGGTAGAACATTGGCTTCCGACGCAAAAGGTCCCGAGTTCGAATCCTGGCTGTTGCGTTCCTTACTGGTTGGGTCGGTGTCAGTATAATGGGACCGGCTGTGACAGTATTTATGGTATCCCCGCCCTGTCTCGTGTGTGGCAGCACTTAAAATTGTCAGACGTCCGACTTGGGACCCGTCCACAATATAGCCTATATAATGCTGTTGTTGGACGTTAAACCAACCCCCCCCCCCTCAACTCAGCAGAGTCACTTTGCCTACATGTAAGAGTTAAATGTAGGCCTTTTAATTAAAAGATAAGGTTGAAGTTTTCAAAGCTGAAAACTTTTTTTTTTATTTTATCCTTATTGGTTCAACAGAAATGAATTTTTCAAAACAAAACAAATTTCATGAGCATCGCAGGCAAAGTCATGCATGTCTATGGAGTTACTAAGTGTTGAAGCAGTATTTCTTGTATACATTGAAAGACATTCTACTTTCTTGTTATAAAGAGTGTGTTTCATCAAGACTTATGTACCTTAGTTTGAAGTCCTGAGCACTACTTTAGGTTTCAGTCAGCTAATCAAGCAGTAATGTCTGTTGATTAGTTAGTAAAGCTAACTAGTACGACAATTCTAGTCATTTACAGAGAATATAAAATGTGCAAACATAATAACAATTCTACAAAATGGCACAATGTTGTTTCTATTTCATGTACATGACTATTATCTTTAAAAAAAAGTGGTATAATTTTAATATATTAAATGTTTGTTATGAAACAACCAAAGAAAATCCTCAGGAGTTTAAGAAGCGTTTATTTTAAATGATAATATATATATATGAACCATTTACTTCAGAGCAGTGCATTGTGGGAATGTTGGTAATGTTATTATCAATCTCTTTGGGCATTTCCTTCATTTTGTTTTTGTTTTTACAGGATTTTTACCTTTCTCTCCTCACATTTGTTGAATGTTTGTTTCTTTCTACTGCTGTCTTGTTAATTACGAAGATCTTTCATTACATATATTACTACGCACAGAAATGAGTTCATACCAAATAAAGGCAAAACAATGCAGGTTAGACGTATTATCAAGAGAGTTTATCTGCTACGGTTTCATTAACAACTCCTTAACAATTTCGAAAAATTATTATTTATCATAAGACGGATGATATATTTCTGAATATATTTTAAATAAAAATATTCATGGGCCAGTGTCTTTGCCTGTTAACTTCTAGTCTCTTTTTTGCCAGTGAAGCCTGGAAAGGATATTGTTTTTCAATATTTATCAATCAGGTTTTCATAACACCCCAAGGGCACCAAAGTGAGTAAAATGATGCAGGAAATTCTCAAGTACACTCACCTAACTTGTATATTCTCTCATTTCCTAAATTCTAAAATTTGTAGTGCAATCTCTCATTTTCTAAATTCTAGAATTTGTAGTGCAATCTCTCATTTTCTAAATTCTGGAATGTGTAGTGCAATCTCTCATTTTCTAAATTCTAGAATTTGTAGTGCAATCTCTCATATCCTAAATTCTATAATTTGTAGTAAAAGCCTGTTTTACAATTGAAGTGATGGTATGTATTCAGAAAATTGTTTTCTTCTTCTGCCCTTATCAATCTGGTTTCACACAAAGATCTATGAGCACTGAAATGAGTAAGATGATGCAGGAAAAGTCTGAGTATAGCCATCCCAGTTTTCAAATCTCTTGTTTGTTTTACTCTAAAGATTTATAGATGAAACAATTTTATAACCAAGGTATGTCCTCTGAGATTTGTACAAAGAATGAATTTTGTAAAAGTAATCAAAGAACAAATTTTTTTATAACAATAAAGCCACCATGTGTCTTTACGCAACTTTCAATTGTAGACGGTGAATATCTTTAAAAAAATTTGTGGAATATTCTTAATGCTATTCAATCACAATTTTGGCTTTCAGGGGATATAGTTTATTGTTTTATCCCCTGGATATGCTATTCTCTCAAACTGCTGTATTTAAAAGTAGAATTATATGATTCAATTTATGCCCTTACTATTGCAACTTTTTATAAGAACAAAACAATTAGTATTTGAGCAATGACAATACATTGCTATGTGGTGCATAGAGTCTTGCTTTTCCTTTGAATATGCGCAATATGAATGCCATTCATTATTTTATTTTTTATAAAGCTATTTGGATATTTTTGTTAGTGCAATGCTGTATTCATTTATAGCTTGTAGATTATGTTTTTGTACTTAATTTTTTATAGATTACAAACTTCATGTAAAAAAGCTATATGAGTTGGAAAAACAAAAACAAAACAAAAAACATGATCATATAATTTAGGGCTTTTGTACATTTTTTTCAAACCAATCAGATACAATTATCTTTCAAAAAATAACTACTCCAATATAGTAAATGCAGAATAACAGAAGTAATTTTTACAGCAGTAAACAATATATCTATGAATCATTATTTCTTTCAAAATGTGATTTAGACTAGCTTTTATCACAACCTTTTGATCTTCATTGCTTTTGTTTTGGATGGTTATTAGTTATACTGATAAGTTTATTTGATATACGATACTCATTAGATCTATACTTCCTAATTATAGTATGATATATGTAGTGATTAATGTTTCAATTTCTTATATGCATAGCATATTAGTGCTTCACATAGAATTTTCTCTCTATAGAGAGAGCTGTCTCTCCATCTTAACCGTCTCCTAGTTTCCCCTGAGGCATCCAATACGATGAGAGAAGGTATTGATAGAAGATAAAAGCTCTAGATGAAGGCAAGGCATTATAGATCCTATCCTAGTTCATTCTAATACTACGAGGCTGGTCCTCTAATATGGGGGTTCCTAATTTTGGAGTTTCTTAAGTTGAGAGAGAGGATAGAGGGAGACAGATAAGACAAACCTTCACATCTACGCAAGGGGGACCGGTACCATTATGATTATTCATTTAATTTTTTTTTTTTTGAGAGGTGGATGGGAGAGATGGACTTTGCAAGCTACATTTCATTAAATAGATATCATGCATAGAACCCCATTTACATTCAACACAATATAAACAAAACACTTTTTCCCTAAGAACTGTATGAAAAAAAATATATACAGTCTATTATGGCTCTAATAATAAATACTCATAAACTACTACTTTTGTAAGTAGGTGATGGTAAAAGAATGTTGAAATTTGATTTGAAAATAGTTTTGGCGTTCCATACACACTTTTTTTCACAATGATAATTATTATTACTTGTTTTTTTTATATCAGTGGCTTTAATATATATTTTGAAAAGCTTTCTTACCATCATTGTTTACCTATGTTTACCTTAATAATTGTTGTCATGGAGTGCATCATACTAGATATTGTGTGTAAGATACACAACAATACAATTGTATGGAACTCTGATCTCCTCTTAGAGAAATCATCTTTTTTTTTTATTATTACCTATATTTATTGTTTCTATAATCATGTGTACTTTACTTTGAATAAGCATATTTATATTGGTTTTAGTAATATTCTTCAACACTAATTTGTCATCAGTTTATTAGAATTAGTATAGTGCACTCCACTTGTATTGATCTCTGATTTGATTTTGGCTGGTATTGATCCTTATCCTAAGACTTCTTTCTATTGTTTTTTTTTCCCAATGGATATGTTGTTGTATGTTTTGATATTGATTGTAGTACCCCAGTGACATCAACTTATCTGATGTTAAAAAAATGATATTTTGCTTCTATTTGTGTTTAGGTCTTGTACTTGTGTATGATTTTTCAAACAATGTATGTTTTTAGTTTTTTTTGTTTTTGTTTTTTTTACCATTAAACTTGTATGGATTAATGCATGCACTATTATTGATCTCTGATTTTATGCTAACCAGAATAATATTTTGGTTTTATGGAACTGTGTCTTTCAGAATCAAAAGATGATTTAAATGAACCCTTTCAGAACTTTGAAATAAAATGTTTTTTTACCTGATAAAGTATTTAAGTGTGTTGTATATTTTTACACCGATCATTTTTTATTTCGACTGCAAGCACAAATTTTCTCGCATCGCATTGTTAATATGTGGGGTAGTCAAGATGATTTGGTCAAAAAATTAAATTATGGCTTACTAATATCTGCTTTGTTTTACTTTTATTCCATGTTAATGTTTCAAGATTTTTAACTGATTGGGAATATTCGTAAAAATATATTTTAACTTCAACCATCACAAAAAAAAGGATAGGGATGGGGTGAGGTTGCTCAATTGTGCTTCAATTTAAATTTTAATACGGAATTTCCAGTATTATTATCAATGAAGTGCCTTTCTGCCAACTGTGATGTGTTGCCCTCCAACGCAAAAGGTTAAAGTTCGAGCCCTGGCGATTTCGCCTCCTACTGGTTGGATTGGTGACAGTTTAATGTGACTGGCTGAGACAGGAGTTATGTCATCCCTGCCCTGTCTCGTGTGTGACAGCACATGAAATTGTCAGACGTCAGTCTTGAAGCCCGTCCACATTATATTCTAAATATTGCTGATGTGAGACGTTAAGCCAACTCAACTCAACCCCCACATGTGATGTGAAAGACGTTTTTGCACCTCTATTCTTTGAATCAGTCTCAGAGAGGCACCACATAAGTTTATCAGATGCTAATCTTGGGACAAGACTGCATAATAGACAAGTTGCTGGCATTGGATGTTATGAAACAAGAACAAACCAACAGTATTTTTACGTCCCATGTTATTGTGTGATTCTTTTTCAGTTTTTTACCAAGGATCATAACAATTTATTTTTTATTTTCAATGCCCCCTCAAAACTCTTTTCTGATTAGGGCCTGTTTTTTTTTACTGTGCGCTACCTATTTTGTTAATACATTGTAGGCCTATGCACTTACTTAAGCTTTTATAATCAAACAAGCCTGGTTTAATACTAGAATATAAGTAAAGACTGAAGATAATTATCTTGATACGATATTGACTTTTTAAAGCATTTCCAATTGGAGATAACTGCCTCAGGAAAAATTATATTTGGAAAGGACAAAAAAAATATTGATTTGTCTATTGGTTTACAACCAAGGCGTTTAAAAATATAAGGCACAATAACCTAAATATACATAAACGTGCAGCAAGAATTAAAGTGACTAATATTTATGAACATCTTTGCATCCCATTGCACATCAATTATTTAGCAACAATACATATCAAATTACCGACCATTTATAAATAATAAAAAAACCAACAAAATAGTGCGCACATAGATGGGACAGTTTACATTTGTGCAATGTAGGCTGATTGTGTGTGCTGAAAAATACTCTCTAAGTATCCCTTTGAACTATCTGTGCTTAAAATTTAAGGAAATGAAATCACTTTTATCTTTGGTGTACCAAAATCTGTTCACTTCTTTAAATTTGGTGACTTGGCCTTCTATTTTTGAACACCTTGGTTACAACGAAATATTGGCATGCTTAAATTAAATGGAAAAGCAAGGCATATTATTTCATAGTCACTTTATTTTAAGCTTTGTAGATAATCTGTTTTAATATCTGTATCCAAAGAAAACTACATATTCGGAATAAAACATATTGAAACAATTATATTTTTTTTTAGCTTTTAATGCTCTACTAGCAGTTGATTTTCTCAACGAATTTGAGTCTTCACTACTCAGTTTAGCGGTGCAATCAGGAACACCTTTTTAATTATTGAATACTATATCATGGGGACATTTTTTTGTGTGAATGGTAAGTCTAGCATTTTGTGATAAATTTATCTATTGGTTTACAACCAAGGTGTCCAAAAATACAAGGCAAAGTCACCTAACTATACATAAACTTGCAGCAAGAATCAAAGTGATCTATATTTATGAACATCTTTGCATCATTTATTTAGCAACAATAGATATCAAATTACCGACTATTTATAAATATAAAAAAAAAAAAAAAGTTCGCACATAGATGGACAATTTACCATTTTGCAGGGTAGGCTGATTGTGTGTGTGCTGAAAAATACTCTCTTAGTATCCCTTTGAACTATCTGTGCTTAAAATTTAAGGAAATGAAATCACTTTTATCTTTGGTGTACCATGCAATATTGGCATGCATAAACTAAATGGAAAAGCAAGGCATATTATTTCATAGTTACTTTATTTTAAGCTTTGTAGATAATCTGTTTTAATATCTGTATTCAAAGAAAACTACTTATTCGGAATAAAACATATTGAAACAATTATATTTTTTTTAGCTTTTAATGCTCTACTAGCAGTTGATTTTCTCAACGAATTTGAGTCTTCACTACTCAGTTTAGCGGTGCAATCAGGAACACCTTTTTAATTATTGCATACTATATCATGCGGACATTTTTTGTGTGAATGGTAAGTCTAGCATTTTGTGATATATGTTGTTTTTTGTTTAGCTTCTCAACATCTCTTGTAGAAAGAAAACGGCAACAATGTTTTTAAGACTTTACCACAGTGATGAAGTTCTTACATTGTTTAAACTAATCAAAAATTATATTTTGTCAATATTAATAAGTCAGTCTTAGAAATGCAGCCCATGGAAAGCTATTGAAGTTTAAAATAATCAGCCTAGTAGGTGACCGAGGAATAGGCGTAAAACTGCGAAATAGAAGGTTGCAAGTTTGATTCCCGCTCCAATTACCCTTTTATTCCCTACTGCTTAAGTCGGTGTCAGTTTTCCTTATGATATATTATCGTTTATTACATGTAGATTTTTTTAAAGGAAGTATGAAACTGACAAAAGGTACATTCAAGCAAGCGCTTCCATGCGTACAGGTGCGCTTACCCAATCACAAAACATGGCTGTACATTGACATTGTACGCATGCGTGATTTTCTGTGCCAATGCTGAAGACTTTGAATTCGTCATGCAACGCGATTCCCAACCCGGAACATCTATAATGTATACATATAATGTAGGTTATAATTATATCGCTATGGTCATTGAACTAAGAACAATCTTTAAAAATTGAAGAACCAGAAGCTTATTCATCGTCTTCAATGTCTTAAAAAAAAGAACTGATATTATACGTCGACAAGGATAAGAAACTGAAAGTATGATGGGACCAATGGTCCAAGGTTAGAGCGCATGGGTTATAGGAAGGTTGTGGGTTCGATCCCCGCTTTAGACTCCGCATCTTTACCTACTGGTTGCGTAGACGTGCGTAGGCTCTATAATAATATTATGTGCAGCTATTTCCCCGTTACCACGCTCTGCTATCACGTCGCCATAATATATTTTCAATGAGATGTGGGTCACACTCAACTAGAAATATTTTTTTTACGATTTTTTTTTTTTTTTTGGGGGGGGGGGGGGGGAGGAAGCGAGCTGGCGAAAGTGGTAGAGCGTTGGTTTCCCAACTGGGAGGTCCCTAGTTTAAACCCCACGACCGCCCACACATTTTTTTTCCAACTCCGTTGCCTACTGATTCGGCCTGTGTCAGTATAATGTGACCAGCTGAGACATGAGATTCCAGCACTGTTTCTCTGTCGTAGCACGTAAAATTTTCAGACGAATGTGTTGGCCGTGTACACAATATAGCCGAAATAGTAATGTAATTGGTCGCTAAGGAAACAACTCTTCCTTGGGGGGGGGGGGGGGGGGGCCCCCCCGGGGGGGAGAAGCCGCTTTGGGGGGGGG
The DNA here is from genome assembly GCA_003991915.1 of Elysia chlorotica. Classification (NCBI taxonomy): domain Eukaryota; kingdom Metazoa; phylum Mollusca; class Gastropoda; family Plakobranchidae; genus Elysia; species Elysia chlorotica. The sequence continues at coordinate 248,447 of RQTK01000409.1, forward strand.
GGGGGGGGGGGTGGCCCAGGGTGGTCCAGAGTAGAACATCGGCTTCCGACGCAAAAGGTCCCGAGTTCGAATCTTGGCTGTTGCAATCCCTACTGGTTGGGTCGGTGTCAGTATAATGTGACCGGCTGAGACAGGAGTCATGGTATCCCCACCCTGTCTCGTGTTTGGCAGCACATAAAATTGTCAGACGTCCGTCTTGGGGCCCGTCCACGAGATAGCCTATAAGTTGCTGATGTTGGACGTTAAAAGCCCAACCAACCAAACCAAACCAACTTCCTTGTTTACGATCATATTAATTGCGTACCATTGTGGTAAGGACTAGAGCAAACCCCAATGTTCTCAACAGTATGTTGATACCTTAATAATGTTATTCTGCAAAATGAATTCAAATCACTGTAAACCTGGCGTTTGTGCCAATTTCTTAACAAAAGACAAAGGACCATGTCACTTCCTAGTTGAACACAAAAACACAACTAAACCAAATCCAAGAAAAAAAATGCTGGAGAACATTTACAGTGAATTACAAAATATAAATCGTTTAAACATGTCATTTAATGTTTCTTTACAAATTGTGATTATGTATATTGATTTTATAACATACATATTATTATTAAGAAGTTACGGATAGAAATATGTTTTAAAACACCCTTTACATGGGAGTGTCTTGGGTTTTTTCGTTTTATTTGTTTGATAAACTTTTTCTATGGGCAACCTTTAGAAACTAATAAACCATATCAAATCAATAGTGACATTAAAAACGATTTTTTTCTTTCTATTGGCAGCGATGACCTTGCATAGAAAACCAGTATTCAACTCTTAATAAAAGACACCCCGACAATAATGATTGTATTGTTGTGTAGCCTAACATGAAGGGCATACATGGTTTAAGAATCTTTTAAAAGAATAGTTTTGTTCTGATCTTTTTTCCTTTTCTTTTTTGCCTTTGAGAGTAATTTTTGTTCAGCCTACTCAGCCTACACTGATTGGTTGGTTAGTTGGTTGGATTTTAACATCCAACGTCAGCAACTTATAGGCTATATCGTGGACGGGCCCCAAGACGGACGTCTGACAATTTTATGTGCTGCCACACACGAGACAGGGTGGGGATACCATGACTCCTGTCTCAGCCGGTCACATTATACTGACACCGACCCAACCAGTAGGGATTGCAACAGCCAGGATTCGAACTCGGGACCTTTTGCGTCGGAAGCCGATGTTCTACCCCTGGGCCACCGCCCCCCCCCCCCCCAGCCTACACTGCAATAATGAGAAATGATATATTTCAGCTTTTTCAGTGATATAATTAACTTGGACTCGAAGTGCAAATTGCTTGGCTACATCGGTGACTTTGCCAGCTATTTTTGGAAGCCTCAGACAGAATGACTCGAGGCTTCCAAAAATACGTAGCAGTAAAAGTCACCGAAACGCGAAGTAGACAACAAATTGCAAGTAGAGTCGTGTTAGGCGCAGTTGGATCATTTGTTCCCGTTGCAGTGTAGGCTAGGTAGGCTGAGCTAAAACGTCTCTCAGAGTATCAATATGAACTAACTATGGTAAGGGTTTATTAGAGATAGATGACTGTTACCCTTATTACGCCAAAACGCCATGCTTCCAATGACTCCTAAAATCGATAGATTGACAATGGAAGATTGCACAAACTCGTGCAGACGATATTGACTTTTTTTTTTTTTTTCAGTAAAGAAATATTATTTTAAAATAATTGAAAAATACTACCCCAATGCCACCGCGTCCTCCTGAATGCGAAGGTAAAGGTAAACATTTTTTGTTTATTCTGCCCCGGCGTCAGCAACCGGGCAATGCAGGCTTTGCAGTGTCCACACGATGAGAGCGTATGACATAACCACGACTCTAATGAATGGGTGTTTTTTTTATCGCTGATTAGATCCGTAAGTCGGGGGCGTTTCTATGGGTAGAACATCGGCTTCCGACTCAAAAAGTCCCGAGTTCGAATCCTGGCTGTTGCGTTCCCTACTGGTTTGGTCAGTCCTAGTATAATGTGACAGGCTGAGACAGGAGTCATGGTATCCCCGCCCTGTCTCGTGTGTGACAGCACATAAAATTATCAGACGTTCGCCTTGGGGCCTGTCCACAATATAGCCTACATAGCGCTGCTGCTGGACGTTAAAACCAACCCTATCCAACCCGTAAGTCTGGGATTGAGGATTGATTGGATGCAGGGGCATTCTCGCACCAAGCGTCTTCGTTTCTGTTTTTCTTCCTATTTTTTAAAACGGGATTTGGGGAGGGGTGGGGGGAGTGGGCAAGTGGTTGAAGCGGTAAAGCTTCAATCTCCAGATCGGGAGGTCCGTGGTTTGAATCCCACTATCGGCGAAAATGTATTTGGTTGGTCGATGTCAGTATCATGTGACTGGCTGTCTATAAATAGATAGATTATGTATAAGAGAGAGAGGGAGGGAAAAGGGATAAATAGATGTAGACAAAGAGATAAATAGATAGAGAGAGAGAGAGAGGGAGAGAGAGAGAGAGAGAGAGAGAGAGAGATTTGCGGAGCAAAAATGAAGTAAAGTATTCAATAGCATACGAGAAAAACGTTAATTTATGCGAAGTGGGTTCTCCATAGAGTTTAACGTCCCCAAAATGTCTCTTCTTTCTTCATTTTATCCTATCCAGCTCGCCTTACACTTGTTTTCTCTCTGAACCTATCTAGATTGTCGTACTTAGAATTCAGAGGACTTGATCTCTTTTTGTATTGCTCTCTGCTCCAGGATCTTTCTTTCTGCGAATATAAAAATGTATACTTCCTGTAACAGATCAATCACCATAATGGTAGCAGTGATAGATTGAGTTATGTCGGTTCGCCTTGTACAATGGTAAGGCGTGTGCTTTCTACCCGGAGCGGTGCAGTAAGATCAATTAAGGAAGATGAAAAAGGGAGGGGGTGGGGTGACTGACGTAAGTATTAGAGCGTTGGGCTCCTAATCACGAGGTTACCGGTTCGATAAGATTGAACTAGATGAACTAGAACTAACTGTCCGGTAATATGACCTCTGCCCCACGGATTAGAGCGGTCTCGCCGGATTTAGGATCTAAGGAGCAGGTGTCGGATTAGAAATCAAGGTCTGCGAGATCAATGCTATTCTGGTACATACAGAGCTACCAACCCCAATTGAACTATCACGTGTAAAAAAATCAGCAGGCAAACACGTGTTGGAAAAAATAATATGAACAAACAAGTTCTTTTGGCATATAAGTTTTTGTGCAAATGGTTTTATATTCTAAAGTTTCCACGAAGATATTCGCTGCCAACAGTGGTCGAGTTTTACAACAAATGTTGGAGTTTAGTACAATTTAAGATGCAATACCTTTACTGTAGCGTAACGTGAAATTTCTCGAAATTGAAGATTTTCCCCCACCACAGGTTGACGGGCCATAGAACTACACGCTACATGCTACATGTTTCATGCTTCATACCCTGGGCTATATCACTTCACGCTATCATGCTACATGCTTCATATTTTGCCAGAGACAGGGATTTTGTTTTATTTTCTCCGAAGATGAATTCTTCCGACGTGGATGTTCGGATTTTGCTTTTTTTTTACGAAGGAGACGAAAACAAAAGACAAATTACAAAGCATAATAACGGTGCCGAGAAGATTTCCTTTTCAGGAATCACGGGGAAAGTTCCAGCTTACATTTCTTCATCTTCTTGAGAATTTTGACGAAGAACTCTCTTTCTATTTTTTCAATTCATGAACCTTCGATTTTCAGTCGCAAAACCTTTGTTGATTCCAAGAACTCGTATGGAGGAACGGGTGGGAAAGGTGGGGGAAGGGGCTGTCGTCTAAGGGATAAAGTGCATGCTTTCTAACTGGATGTGGGAGGTTGTAGTCCCGCTCGAATCGCTGGGGGCTTGGGTGTCGTTTTTGCTTAGCGTCCAACGTCAGCACAAAATAGATTATTTTTGGACGGACCACAAGACTTATCTCTGACAAATTTACGTGCTACTACACAGATACAGTGCGGGGATACTGTCTCAGCCGGTCACATTAAACTGACACCGACTCAAACAGTAAGGGGATGAGTTGACAGAGCGGTGCTGGAACCACAGACCTCCTGCGTTGAAAAGCGATGTTAAACCCTGGAAACCCCCACCCCCACCTCCTCCCTCCTGTACTTAAGTGCGAAGTAAAACAGTTCAAGTGGTAGAGCGTTGGTTTCCAAATCAGAAGGTTCGCGGTTCGAATTCCACGATGGGCAACAATGTATTTGTCCGATTTCCTCCCCTGTACCTGATTGGGTCTGTGCGTGTAAAATGTGACCGACTGATACAGGAAGTCCTGGTCTCCCCGCATTGTCTCGCGTGTAGCAACAAGTAAACACGTTAAATTGTCAGAGGTAAATATTGGGGACCGTCCACAATAAAGCATATATAGTGCATGCGTTGGGCCTTAAGCAACAACAAAAAAAAAACATGATTATGTCATCCGGAATCGTCGTTGGTTTTCAAAGCCTATATTTTTTTAGACTTATGAGACATTTTTGAAGCGATATTGAGAATTGTGATATTTATATTGAACGGCCAAGT
>RQTK01000409.1:260820-271226 GCA_003991915.1 Elysia chlorotica
AGTAGTAGTAGTAGTAGTAGTAGTAGTAGTAGTAGTAGTAGTAGTAGTAGTAGTAGTAGTAGTAGTAGTAGTAGTAGTAGTACTATTATTTTTTTTTCTAAATGATGTTACAAAAATACTTAATGTGTATAATGAGTGTTTTTTAATTAATTGTTTTTTTACATTCATCCAAAAAGCTGATGGATCTGTACGAAAATTCGTATACATTGGTGACGCCAGACGGAATAACTCTCTCAGATATTTGCTTGAAGTGAGTACAATATTGTTGACAACATTGCGCTAAAAGATAATAATCCGTATAATTTTTAAAAACTACGTCGTCCAATATTGTACAGTTTTCTGGATGGCTTGTTGGGTAGCTAACTTGGCACGACACTAGGCTGAAACATAATGGATTTTTTAAGTCATTGCATTAAATGAAGACTGAAATTATTACTTGCATTACTTTTGGATGAGCTCTGAAATTCCTCTCTCTCTCTATCTTTGTTTCTCTCCTCTTTCTCAGTCTTTTTCTCTGTCTGTCTGTCTCTCTCTCTCTCTGTCTCTCTGTCTCTCTGTCTCTCTCTGTCTCTCTCTCTCTCTCTCTCTCTCTCTCTCTCTCTCTCTCTCTCGACCTCGTACAGTATTAAATTTTTTGTCGGAGAAAGCAAAGGTATCTTTGAATTTAATGTTTTTGGGTTATACAATTCTGTACGACAAAAAGGTTCGAAAGAGGTTGGCCCAAAATTACCTGATCATATCCTGTTTCAATTCTGGTGTTTTTATTTCGCAGTTTGGAGTCCACTTGAACCAACAAAGTGTATGCATTTGCATTATGATATTATTCACACAATGACATTAAAAATGTACCAAGGGGATCCCATAAGGGATTATTACTTTGTGCTGTTATATAACTAGTTCAAAATACTTATTTATGAAGAAGTTTAGGGATGTTACAGCTAGCGTCTTAGAGTTTATTAACAAATAGGATACTCGGTATCTCTTTTGATATACATTGCCATATTTTTTTTTACCTTTTTGTTTGTTAAGTTCTTCGGTTTGAAATACCCTCCTCCCGTGGGACCCACAAAAACAACGATATCATAATTTTATTCCATTAAGCGCTTCATCTCATTTAAATCTATCTTTTCTTCTCCCAAATTAATAATATTGTACATTTTTTTTTCGCCGGAATTCCCACAATCGTTCGTCTTTTCTTGGAAATAACGTCCCAGAGCCGGCAGTCTCTGTGTGGTATACAGCATCCTGGAGATATGGAGCTACGACTCCACAACCATTCGATCTCTGACCCAGGACCAAATTATTTCAGGCGTTAACTCCGTGACCACCAGGTAAGTTTTGTACAGTTTATTCGTTCATGGAGTGTATTTTCTTCGTTATTGTAGTGCCTTTTATTCGTTCATTGAATGCATTTTATTCGTTCACCGAGTACATTTTATTCGTTCACCGAGTTCATTTTATTCGTTCACCGAGTGCATTTTATTCGTTCATTGAATGCATTGTATTCGTTCATGGAGTACCGTGGCTGTTGGGGAAAGTATTCCTGTCGCCCTACATTTCTCAGTCCTCAAAAACTATTTAACAATTTGGTTAATCGCTTTGCCTCCACCAATCCAGCTTCTGAAGTAGGAGGTCCATGGTTCGAAGTCTTGCGACTTCGCCCTCTACTTATTGGGTCGGTGTAAGTTTAATATAACCGACTGAGACAGGAGTCATGGTATCCCCACTCTGCCTCGTGTGTGGCACGTCCACAATATAGCCTATTCTTTTAGTATTGACGTTGGGCGTAACACCAATTCTTCAACTCAGCCCCACCATTCCATCCGCCTAAACGACCCTCATCTGTTTTCACCTCTATGTATTCATAGCTCTCTTTCGGTTTATCAATCCATTAAAAATGATAAATGACAAAACTGTGTCTCTGAAAAACATTGTCAAGACACTTTGCTTGTTGTGTCCTGATTCTTTAAAGATAGTAGAATTTTACTAGCGAGAATGAAAGAGGGAGAGAGAGAGAAAGAAAGGTAGAGAAAAAATGTTTAACCAGATAAATTTACTCACATCTAGAGCAAAAGAAGCATTTGAGGGAAGTTCATTTTAGATTGACAGAAGATGTCCTAAGTATGGAAGTAGTTGCAAAAAAACCCCAATAAAAACCCAAATTGAACAAATATTTGTATTGTTATCGAACGAGACCGACCGACAACTCTTTAGCAAGCGCTTGACACATATTTTTATCTATGTAATGTTATCACATCTTTAAACAACTAAGGAGCAAATAAGCAATCCGCTCAATAAACAATATGAATGATTGAACCATTTCTCCTTGAGTTTCATTTCTCATGTGTTACGAAAGAGACTATATACAACCACGAGTCATGCCCGAGGCTTCTAAAAATAGCAGACAAAGTCACGGAAGTAAACAACAAATTTCATTTAGTGTCCAAGTTTAGTGAATCATACAATTAAAATAGTAGGGACAGTTAGATCGTTTTTTTTTATTGTCGCAGTGTATGCTGAGTAGGCTGATTTAGATCACTGTTACTCTCATTACAGTGACCCAGTGGCGTGTGGTGAGCTTATTAAATTCTATGAGTGCAAAATCTGTGGGGGGTTCAGGGACCCTAAAGGCCCCCCGATGGGTCAAGCTGAAAGATATTTTAGATTCAAAACATAAAAATCGGTGTCTTGGGGATTAAAATAATGCCAAACATTGACCAAATTCAATTTTGATTTTTTGTTTATGAAAAGTAATACAGATAAGAAATATTCGTTAACCGATGAACTGAAAATTTTAACATTATTATTGTTGGCCTGCAGCTTGAGTAAATAGCTTTTACGTGTATTCTTGAGCACATAATTGTCAAAATGAGGTTTTGTAAGTGAAATAATATGATTGTAGTTTATCTCGAAGACTGATGTTGATGCAGATCTAAATGACAGTTAGATCAATAACAAAATTTAAAGTCAATTTCAAAATAAATAAATGGGATAATAAAAAATGTTAACATAATTACGAAGACATCACATTTATTAAGAAAAATATAAAACATAAATGTTATCGTTAATTGGGAGATCAACTAGTGAAATTTGAAAACGAGGCTTATCTTCAAAACAATGGAGAAAAAAAAAAGCGCAACCAGAGTGGTAACGGAGCAAATAGTATTTAGCTCTAACAGGCTCTAAAATTATGTTCTTAAATTCGTTGAACAAATTAAAAAAAAAAAAAACATTACCGTTCAAAAACTTTTTTTTTTCTTTTTCAAAGCTGTGTGATCATTGTTTATAATTTTATTTTAATTGAAGGAAGTTTAACTTGCACAAAGAAGTGGGACATGTACTCAGGGTTTCCTCTTTATGTCTAGTAAAGCGAGGCAATTGACACCTCGCTATTATATTATAGTATAATTATACCTGTAAATTACTAAGAACGAAGAAGGAGCGCCTGAGTGCAGATCGGACAGTGTCCCACTTTTCATTCCGACCTCCGTAGGCCTAGCGGAACTTACAGTGGCTATTATTACTCTTAGCGTTATGTAGATCTAGTAGTGTTTTTTTTTTTGTTTGACGTGTGCAATGCACTCAAACTTTAATGAAGAAACCACCAGTGCATTACACTAATTAATGTGTTCACTACAATCATTTCGCTCACTTGGCCTGTTTTGAAGGAAGCCTCGATCCTGCCACACGGAGACAGTCTCACTATCATCGTCAGTGCAAAGCTCACAATGTACTGAGACCTACCCAACCTGTAGGGGACGATGATGAATATTTTCCCGAAAGTAGTATCGATCCCGTGCTCTACCATTGAAACCAGCTCAGGCCCCTTAAATACTTGCCTTCTCAGTGACAAGTAAACTCATTGTGATTTATTAGTAATTAGGTTGTCCGGTCTTATTTTTTTTAATAAAATCATAATCCCTATAGTGACCCATAATTATTTTTGAATTGTTCTTGTTTACTGTATAACTGTGTTTGTAATATTTGCTATACACCGAACCTGCAGATTTTTAAACAGTAAAAGTATATATCTGTTACCAATTAGTTAAGAAAAAAATGATTCTCTATAGAGGGAGGGAGAGAATTATCTCCCTCTATCCGGGTTAAATGTCTCCTAGGTTCTCCTGTGGGATCCTATACGGCGACAGGCGAGAAAAAAATAATTATAGTTATTGCTTCTTGGGTGAAACATTTCCTCACTGTTCTTTTATATCTTTTTTACGTCTCTCTCTTTCTTTCTTTCTCTTATCTCTCTCTCTCTCTCTCTCTCTCTCTCTCTTTCTCTCTCTATCTTTCTCTCTCTCTATTTCTCTATCTGCATCTGGCTGGCTGACTGGCTGGATACATGTCTACTTGTCTGCCTGTCTATCTGTCTGTATGTATGTACCTCTTTCCGCGTGCTTATGTCTTTCCTTCTCTCTTTCTGACTCTGCCTCTCTTTGTTTTTCCTTTTCCATTTCTACGTCTCTCCTCCCCTGTCACAACCATCCTGTTTTTTAACACCTGCTCTTAAACATCAACACTTTTCTCGTTTGTCCACAGCCCAGTGTACGGAAACGCCATAGACGTGTCTAAGTACCTGGGCACCCACGTGACCAACAGTTCTGGCAGTATTGTGTCTGCCCAGGCTGCTGCCATGACCTGGTTTACGACAGGCGTGAGTGGTTGGTTGGTTGGTTCGTTGGGTTGGTTTAACGTCCAACAGCAGCACTATATAGGCTATATTGTGGACGGGCCCCAAGACGGACGTCTGACATTTTATGTACTGCCACACACGTGAAAGGGTGGGGATACGATGACTCCTGTCTCAGCCGGTCACATTATACTGACACAGACCCAACCAGTAAGGAACGCAACAGCCAGGATTCGAACTCGGGACCTTTTGCGTCGGAAGCCGATGAATACCCCTGGACCACTGCGCCCCCCACCTACGTGAGTGACATTACTATTTTGACGTTATCGACCTTTCGAAATGTTTGCTTTATTGTTTCTAAACGGTAAATCTCGAATGTTTTTTTTTTTAATTTTTTAAAATTTGTTTTACAATGTTGATTTTTCCAAATGTTTGCTTTGTTATTTCATAACGTTAATCTCGAATTTATTTATCTGTTTTCTTTTTTTTCCAAAAGTTAAATCTTGAACTTTTTCTATTGCTTTAATTGCTTAGCGTGAAACTTTGAAAATTTTCGTTGTTATTTCTTAACGTAAAAGCTCGAATATTTAATTTCATTGGTTTATTCCAAACGTTAAGTCTCAAAAAAATTGCCTAGTTGTTTTGAACCGTTACTTTACAAAAATTTAACTTTTTTTTTTTCGAAATTCGAAATGTTAAATCTAATTTCTTTACCACATAAGCTCGCTGACCACACATCGTCCTGGGAAAACGAATTTGTCAACTTTGGTTTGGCTGGACACCCGGACATCACGGCACTTTATGTGTTAGCCACTAAGAGGTATTGCTGTTTTAGTGTCGTATGAAGTAACATCGAATTCCGTAATTTCAATACAACAACTTTATTAATACAGAAATGTGAAACAAGTGCTGTTTTAGTGTCGTATGAAGTAACATCGAATTCCGTAATTTCAATACAACAACTTTATTAATACAGAAATGTGAAACAAGTGGAGTTACTTTAGAGTTTAGACTATGAGTTCAAATCTGATTGGAGTATCTCAGTTTCTTCCAAGGTGACTCTTGTTTTTATCTCTTCGTCGTCACTAAGTCTCTAGAAGTCTACAGCAGTCATTGTCCACAAGCACAATAACATTAAAAAGGGAGAATACTGTGGGCGCTACACTGTTATATAAACATAATATTAGATTATTAAAAATAAAAAATCGTACAGAGGGATGTTCTATTCAGGTCTTTCCCTGTCCTTCTCTATCTTTATTTATGTATCCATTTATTTCTTTCCCACCCCCTCTCTTTCTTTTAATCTCTATCTCGGTCAGTTTCTCTATCTTCCTCCGTCTGTATATCTCTTTCTATACATGTAGATCTTTTTTTTTTCTTTTACGTCCGTTATCTCTACCCCTCGCTGTGTTTATCGTTTTCTCTTCTCCCCCGTTCTCTCTCTCTCTCTCTCTCTCTCTCTCTCTCTCTCTCTCTCTCTCTATCTCTGTTAAAAATTTACAAGGATGGAAAGAGAAATATTAAAACGAATTGTAAGCTTACCTCCACATTGTAATTAGGGTCGTAACCCGCCATAGAGAGTACAAAGTCACAGTAAACTGAAGACTTAGTCGTAACATAAATAATAATAAGAAGAAGGCTTACGACGCGTCTTAAGCTACTACAATGTTGTACTTATGACCCCTAAGAAAACATTAACCGTGCAAACAAAAAATATTTGCTACCAAATGATGCTATAAGTTTAATCTCTTTTTGGACTGTTTATAATTCATGTATTTTAACACAATGAGGTAATTTTAATTGGATCATAATTATTCGGTACAATATTTATTCTTGAAAATGATCATAATTTCCCAGTTTTCGAGTGGAAGCCAAGAAGGCTGCATACAGCGACGCAGTTTTCTTGGTTGGTGGTCACATTGTCGTCATCGGCTTCGTGGTTAGCGTCTTGGGCAACTTCAACCTAATGGAGCAAAGGGTAATCTTTAGGGGTTACAAGTTTAATTATGTTTTAAACGGAAAAAAACAGGATTTAGAGCAATTTTAATATATTTTTTTTGTAGTTTTTTTTTAATATACTAGATGGTAAATGCTAAAGGGAAAACCATCACCGGTAGTTTCATTTGCATTAAATTACATAGGCACATTCTATTACAATTGGAGATAAAACATAGTTAATGTTCACATGTGTTTGTTTATAAATGTATGTGTCTGTGTCTCTCTTTCTCTATCTCATATTGTGTTTGTCCTTGTGAACCCCTCTTTCTCTTACCAGTTATATTTCTGTCTGTCTAAACATATAGATTTACCTAAGATTAAAAGCTGTTGTATTTCCCCGAATATGTAACAACAAATACTACTTTGAATTGAACGCAATGAACATATTACCCGTTATTTACAATACATGTACTTGAAAAAAAAACCGGAGTTGTATAAAATGAAGATGCTTCAATTATGTAGCGTCTGGTTTTATAAGCGGACTGGTTCTAAACCTAAATGAGTATCATAAACATATTTTTTTCCAATTCTTTCTTGATGATGTTTAAAAAATGTATCAGTTAATAAGACATAGTACTAACACTACTGCAAATAATACTGTATAGACGTATATACGCAAGTTAAGCATATACCACGACTATGCAAATAAGGAAAAAAAGAAGCTACGGCTGTCTCGCTAAATCCATATCCACCCCTTAACACTGACAATCATTTGTGTGTGGAGGTTTTATCTACTCTATACATACCTACAGGTGCCCTAAAAATCGACAGAATGATGGTGAGTATGTAAAGTTTATCAATGTATTTTACTATTAAATATAAACGAGTGGTTTTTAATTTTCCAGATCTGGCTAACACTGACTGGGTTTATCAGCATTGGCTTCGCGGAACTTGTTGCAATCTCTCTGAGCTCAGCTTTGGGGCAGGGCTACGGTCCTATCCAGAACGCTCTTCCATTCTTGTTACTTGGTCAGTAAGGCTTTCGTCCCAAATGTTCTTCTAAAGAGCAACAGTAATCTGAAAGAAAACAATTAAAAAAATAGGCATCACCTGCCTACAATCGCCCTCCCATCTCTCTCTCTCTATGTCTCTCTCTTTCTCTCTCTCCCTCTCTCTGTTTCTCTCTTTCTCTCTCACCCTCTCGCTCTGTCTCTCTTCTCTGTCAATCCCTCTCTCTCTCCGCCTTTCTCTTTCCCTCTCCCTCTCCTTCTCTCTCTCCCTTTCTGACACACTTGTCTTTATATTTTTCAAATCTTTAGGTTCCACTTTTTATTTTATACAAAAGGACACTAAGATCAACGCATAGCGCCGACTTCAGAAAAGTTTATAAGAAATGCTATTTTCTAAAGACGAAGTAGCCGAAGGTCTACGAAAACCTGCTGCACATAATTTGAATTTAGAATATATACTTTCTTATCTGCCACATTAAAAAAAAAAAAATTCTGTTCAACCAGGACTTGGTGTGGACGATATGTTTGTTATCATACGAGCCCTGAACTGTTTGTCACCTGAAGACCAGACATTGGACATCCCTGACAGAATGGGCCCTGTATTACGTCACGCCGGAGTGTCTATAACAGTAACGTCTGTGACAGATTTCGTTGCCTTTATTATTGGGTCCACGACGGTTAGTAAAAACACCTTGATTTTACTAGTTACTATTTTATTTAGGAAACAGGAGCTACTTATTGTAGATGGTTTTCAATGCGTTGCCTTTGTTATTGGGTCCACGACGGTTAGTAAAAACACCTTGATTTTACTAGTTACTATTTTCTTTAGGAAAGTGGTGCTACAGCTTTTAGGTGGTTTTTAATGAATCGTATTTCCTCATCTTAATTCATGTCCAATTTCGAAATTTAAGTGTACGCTTTTTTAAAGTAGATATCTTTATACGGCCTCTCTGCATCTAGGCCTTTCAAGAATTTCCAAGCTCTTCAATCTTTCTGGATGTATGCCTTACCGATTATTCCATCTCCTCGGTTTTTCTGTATCTGCACTCTCCGGGCTCCTGTGCTAAATCTGTATCTACCCAGTTATCACAGCTTTTACGTACTTATGTACCTATATCTTGCTCAATCATGTTGAATCTTCACCCTATCTATGTATACGCCTTTGAAGGTGATCTTAACCCTGCACTCTTTCTGTATACAAGCCTTATCCGATTTGAATATGCCATTGATTTATTTTAACCCAACTTTTTTTTTCGATTATCTACATTAATAATTTTTGTTTTTTCCCTACCGTGACCAATTATATTAGCCCTTAAATTTTTCTGTATCTACACCTTCCCAGATTATTGTAACCTTGCAATCTTTCTGCATCTACACCGTCCCAGATTGTTGTAACCTTGCAATCTTTCTGCATCTACACCGTCTCAGATTATTGTAACCTTGCAATCTTTCTGTATCTACACCTTCCCAGATTATCTCAGCCATTAGATCTTTCTGTATCTACACCGTCCCAGATTATTGTAACATTGCAATCTTTCTGTATCTACACTTTCCCAGATTATCCCAGCCCTTAGATATTTCTGTACATACACCTTCCCAGATTATTGTAACCTTGCAATCTTTCTGTATCTACACCGTCCCAGATTATTGTAACCTTGCAATCATTCTGTATCTACACCGTCCCAGATTATTGTAACCTTGCAATCTTTCTGTATCTACACCTTCCCAGATTATCCCAGCACTTAGATCTTTCTGTGTCTACGCGGCGTTTGGGGTAGCCACACTGTACATTCTTCAGGCAACGTTCTTTACGGCCTTTGTCTCCATCGACCTTCGCCGGCGCCAAAAGGAAAGAGACGCCTGTCTATTCGCGTGTTTGTCTCACCCTAGCCCGCCCTACATCCCCAACGAGTGTAGCAAAAAGCAGTTAGTACCGCTGTTCTTCAAGCATGGTCTTGCTCGGGCCATATCAAAGTGGCCCGTGAAGGTAGGTTTTTCATTAGGGAAAGTGACATTCACTGATAGTCAATGCTAATTTACGGCGACCTGATCGTAGGGTAAGTTACCCGGAAATCGGCCGGTTACATTATAGGCTCTTTTGCATTTGACACGGAAAAAAAAAACAAAAAAAACTTTGACCAACTTGACTCCTACATCTCAGAGACGGGACTCCATACAATGATACCACAGACGTGACCTGTTCACTTTGCACGCTTTGACATCATAGTGGGGTTTGAACCACGGGTCATATATTCAAAAGGACGACGTTTTAACCCCAGTGCTATCACGCCACACCTCCAAGAAAACTATAGATTGTTTAGTTTATTCGCTCTTGTATATAATTTGGCAGCAGCAAATCCAGGCAATCCAAACATACAGGCAAAGTCACCAAATCGACTGAAGTATACGCATTAATTTTGTGCACACCAAGGCTTCGTAACAAACAAAACAAAACAATGATCATCTGTTAATTTCTAATTACTATCATTGTTAGATCATACTAATTTCGTTTGGTCTAAAAACTGTTATACTAAGAATGAAAAATTGTCAACATTACTTGATATTTCCATAATAATAACACAATGTTGTTCTATTATGTAAATGTTGTTTTTTTTCGTAATCCTGGCCGTTATTTTTGGCCAATTGGAAACCTCGCCTCATTTCCGCTTTGACTCTGAAAATAGCTGGGGTTTTATCGGATGGGTTGTTTCGTCTCATATTTTTGAAAACATAAAAAAATAAAAATAATAATAATAATAATAATAATAATAATAAATAACAAACATAATAATAATAATAATAATAATAATAATAATATAAATAAT
>RQTK01000409.1:275554-289363 GCA_003991915.1 Elysia chlorotica
TCATCACATCATCATCATCATCATCATCATCATCATCATCATCATCATCATCCTCCTCCTCCTCCTCCTCATCATCATCATCATCATCATCATCATCATCATCATCATAGCTCCCTCTTTTCTACCCAGGCCAGCCTGTTTCCGTACCGCCACATTCAGCTGGAGGATCCGTTGACTCAGATCCAAGCTATGGACAAAACGCGGGCCATGGTTGAAGCGGCTGGCTTCTCACCCTCCGAGTGCTTTGCGTATTCCAGCGCCTACCTGATTTATGAGACAAATAAGGTATTCACATGTACAAAAAAAAGTGCGATCGCTTTCTTTGCAACTTTTTATTAAATATGTAATCATATTTCGTGGATTTAACAGATTTACTTGCAAAATATTGGTCTCGCGCGACAGAGGGTAGTCACTGGTATTTCATCTTTGCAATTACAACACCAGACTGACCAATACAGGAGTCTAGTTACTCGGCCCTGTCTCGTGTGTGGCAGAATGTACAATTATCAAACGTGAGTCTTGAGAGTCCGCCCACAATGTAACTTCTAATAGTGCTGACGCTGAGCGATATTTAACCATCCCAACCAAACCCGACACAGGTTCACATAAAAATCTAGAAAAAAGCGTGTGAGAGCGTAACACTTAGGGAGCGACTATACCAACTCATACATTCATCCCTGGCAGGCACAGACAATAAGCAGGGACCAATTCTTAGTGGTTTTTAGCTCCTCGATTTGCACAGTATGTCGCACGATGGATAACAGCTTCCGTTGACGGAGCGACGGGGAGGCAAAACTTGATCTGTGATAGCATGTGTTGGACGCTCGCCATTGTTTTCCGGCTCTCGATTCAAAACTTTAAGCACACTTTTCTCCAGAATGCCTACATAAGTATAGAACCAAGTAGTATATTTAGTCTCAGAAAGTACCTTGATCCTGGTATCATGTGCTTCGGCTGGCATCTGTGTTGATTGGGTTACTTATACCAGAACCGCGTACTTTGTCATTATGTGAATGACAAGCCACGCTTGGCCTAGTTTGGTGTAGCTAGGTCCTTAGTCAGACGGTTTGTGCCTTGGCGCTAGAAATGGCGTAACTCCAAATTGCTTAGGCAATGTAGAAAGATTGTCAGTAAGGGGAGCGGGAGAGGTGACTAGGGTGATGGTGAACTGTTGGACTTAGTTCTAGAGCCGTTCTATTTGGCCCCACGATCTAGCGCCCTTCAGATCATCTCCTACGTTGAACTGGAGAATTAAATTCTACTAAAATGAAGACTGATCACGTTCAAGTGTGTAATCAATTAAACCTGGACGACGCTCAGACGAAAAGAGTTTGAAAGAAAGATGTAAAGAAAGAAAGAAATATATATATATATATAAGAGAGAGAGAGAGAGAGAGAGAGAGAGAGAGAGAGAGAGAGAGGAGGAAGAGAGGGTGACATGGAGAAAGGACGGACATGGCAAGTTATATAGGATGTGGTGAAAGATGTCGCTTAGATAAAACACAATAATGTGAAACTGTCATTTAATTCTTTAAAAAAGTGAACAACACCGTATGCTTGCCTTGAATTTTACTTGCATCCTTGAAAATTTTCCATGCAGCCGTTTTTTACAGTTGTGTGCAAACGTTTGTTTTGGACCATTTTTTTATCTTTTTCCCTATACAGGTCATACGGGACGAACTTTACAGGAACATAGGTCTGGCCTTGATCGCTATTTTCGTCGTCACCTTAATTCTTATTGCCCATTTTCGAACCAGTGTGCTTGTGCTGTGTACTGTGATTTCAACATTGGTGAGTTGAGCACATTTGTATGTTGTTCTACTGTAGTTTCAACATTGGTGAGTTGAGCACATTTGTGTGTTGTTCTACTGTAGTTTCAACATTGGTGAGTTGAGCACATTTGTGTTGTTCTACTGTAATATCAACATTGGTGAGTTGAGCACATTTGTGTTGTTCTACTGTAATATCAACATTGGTGAGTTGAGCACATTTGTGTTGTTCTACTGTAATATCAACATTGGTGAGTTGAGCACATTTGTGTTGTTCTACTGTAATATCAACATTGGTGAGTTGAGCACATTTGTGTTGTTCTACTGTAATATCAACATTGGTGAGTTGAGCAAATTTGTGTTGTTCTACTGTAATATCAACATTGGTGAGTTGAGCACATTTGTGTTGTTCTACTGTAATATCTACATTTGTGAGTTGAGCACATTTGTGTTGTTCTACTGTAATATCAACATTGGTGAGTTGAGCACATTTGTGTTGTTCTACTGTAGTTTCAACATTGGTGAGTTGAGCACATTTGTGTGTTGTTCTACTGTAGTTTCAACATTGGTGAGTTGAGCACATTTGTGTTGTTCTACTGTAATATCTACATTGGTGAGTTGAGCACATTTGTGTTGTTCTACTGTAATATCTACATTGGTGAGTTGAGCACATTTGTGTTGTTCTACTGTAATATCTACATTGGTGAGTTGAGAACTTGTGTGTTGTTCTATTTTTTTTTTATTAATTGATTTTATTGATAAAGAAGGTATTAAGTTTGCACTGCAATGTATCTTTGTAGCACTACGATTTGTTTCAAGAGACTCCGGGATAAGTAAGATCGTATTACACTTATGTAAATATCAAACGCCCATTTTTTAAAGTTTATGATTGTGTATTGATGTCTTGAATAAGTTTTGATAACTAGAAAATCATAATATCTTTTGTTTTAATTAAATGATAAGACGATGACACCTCATGGAATTAAATAAAGTGTATGGCATATTTTTTTACCGCGACTGTTCAACATAATTATACTGTTTATTCCTTTCACCCGAAACGTTTGTTTTTTTTGTTTTTATTTTTGTTGTTGGGTTTTCGATGTTTTTTTTTTTTTTTTTTTTTTTTTTTTTTTTTTTTTTTTTGGGGGGGGGGGGGGGGAGGTAAAGGGGGCGTTATGAAATAAGTAGTATAGCGATAGCCGTCCATTTTGGAGGTATCGGTTCGAGAAACAATTTGAAAAATATATTGCTTAGACATCTTCCCCTGCTGGGTATATCGCAGTCAGTACATGTATGATCGACAGGCTAAGTTCAAGTACCCCCGCTCTGTTTTTGCGTGGTTGTATAATGTAACATTGTTTTGGGATTTATACGCCCGCGAGGAAGATTATGGGTTGTAACTACAAGGTTGCCCAAGCTTGCAGCATGACGTAAGCTTTTATATTCTTATATGTTAAGACGAGTCGTAAGTTTACAACAACGTTGTGCTTAGGACCTTAGTTGATGATTTTGGGCGTTAACCAATCAACCTTTACTTTTGTCAAGGTTGAAGTGGCTGGAACGATGTACTTCTGGGGACTGACCATCGACACGGTGACCAGTATTATCCTGATCGTGTCTGTCGGTCTCTCAGTGGACTACTCGGCCCACATCGGACACATGTTCATGACCATATCAGGCTCCAAACAGTGTAAGTCCTATGTCCAGGTCTAGATCACTTTAAGCAATCATAGTGAAGTAACGTCTCAGCGCCTACCATAGCTTAAAAAAAGTACAGTCGAATCTGCCCATAATGACTACCGACGATCTCGCTTTTTTGTTCACCCATAACATGAAAATGAACTTAATTAAAATGATTACAAGTTGACACTCTTCGCCAGTGCCTCCACCCAATCTTTTTCGGGTTCTTTGATTACAAAGAGGTGATCGTATTGGGCATAAAGCTTTCTACGTATTGGTCGGATCCAACGCTGGTATCTTCGGTGGGATCACATGTTGGTTGGTTGGTTGGTTGGCTGGGTTGGTTTAGCGTCCAACAGCAGCACTTTATAGGATATATTGTGGACGGGTCCTAAGGCGGACGTCTGAAAAAACTTATGTGCTGCCACACACGACACAGGGCGGGGATACCATGACTCCTGTCTCAGTCGGTCACATTATACTGACACCGACCCAACCAGTAGGGAACGCAACAGCCAGGATTTGAACTCGGGACCTTTTGCGTCGGAAGCCGATGTTCTACCCCTGGACCCCCATGGATAGCAGTCATAATACTTACGACGATATGTTTCGCCCCCAGGNCCCCCCCCCCTCCCTGGTATCACAGACTGCAGGCAATCGCTTAGAGCCAGTGATCGCGTTGGTCAGAAACAAAAATAATCGAAAAAAAAAAAAAAAGAAAAAATTGCAAGGGAGTCAATGAAGGTTGTCGCGACAGACAGAACGTCTGCACGGCAGGTTCGACTGTACTGTATAAGTAATTGATAGCACTTACGTTTTATTTATTTTTTATTTGTTGATCTTCTAAAGTCTATTTATAATTGCATAAGCCGCATTCTACAAGTATACGAAATACCGTGTGATTTATAAATAATCATTTTTAAGGTATAACTATGGATGCGTTTTAGTGTCCATTTTACAATCTATATACATCCATTTTTTTCACATGAACTATTTGTAATGTAAAAAGTAATGTCAATTTCAATTTTCTCCAAAGAGGATTAATGGAATATTTTTTAACTATACTTATGTTATGTTATGTTATCGAATGTTATTTTATCTTATCTTAGATCGCGCCACAGAAACTGTGTCAGAAATGGGCCCCGCGGTGTTTTACGGAGGGTTTAGCACTTTTTTGGCTTTCTCTTTGCTCATTTTTAGTGATGGTTACATTTTCACGACTTTCTTTGAGGTAAACTTGCGTTATGTGTATGAACATCCAAAAATAATAGTCATGTAGAACATAATCATTAATGATATGATTAATAAAAGCGAGAATATTAATTTTTAGTTCATTTAAAACAATATGCCTACCTGTCTAAGAGTAGCTTTCTTCTTCACAGAGTGTAGCTTACGGTTTTAGGTTATTGTTTTTGTTGAATTGTGTTTTTATTCGTAGTTATTATGTAGTGCTAATGTGTAGTATTTTCATTTGCTTGAGAACAAATTGGATAAATAGATAGATAGAGACAGAGAGAGAAAGAGGAGGAGGAGGAGAGATATATAGAAAGAAACATACAGACACATAGACAGAGAGGCAGAAAGAAGAAGAGTGTTTTTGAACAAATGTATATACCATTTGTACTGAAATTGTTGATACATTTTAATCCTCTCAGAATTTTCTTCAATTGATGAGTAATCTAGAACGATGCCTTTAATTTGCAGATCAACTTTCTTGTTGTATTGTATGGCGTCTTCAACGGTCTGGTTCTCCTGCCGATTTTGCTAAGCTGGTTCGGACCCCCGTCCCACGCCCCTGCGAATAAAGTGGGAACCGTCAATGGCGGTTTTGTTGTGAGCACAATGGCGACATTTTATTAGTTGATTATTTATGTATTTACAAAGCTACCGATTTATAAACTCAATGAATAATTTGGTTTCCGTTTCTTTCCCTTGTAACATTTAGTCTAAAATCACTTCTTTTGTTCTACATAATACAAAAACCAAATATAATGAATAAAAAAAACTATCATAATCTATAGGCAGAAAAAGGAATATATGTATACAGATAGAGAGAGAGGGGAGGGGGGGGAGAGAGAGAGAGAGAGAGAGAGAGAGAGAGAGAGAGAGAGAGAGAGAGAGAGAGAAAGAGAGTCGGAGAGAGAGTATAATATTTTTATCCTTCATTCCCAAAAGCTTCACTTTGACAATTACTTGTAAAACTTTAGTTGGAAAAAGTTACGAAATCGTTCTTGTTTCCTCAGGGACTTAAAGTATTATGTCGTTTGTTATTCACTATAAATCTTTTTTATTTCAACAAGTAGATAAGAGATTTATATAACTAAAAAATATGAGCTGTATAATATGTTAAACAGCGTCTAAAATCAACAGGCAAACTTTCCTCTCTAATAACTATAACATGGATTTTGAAAAAAAAATAAGCAATCGAAAACAAAATGCATACTTCTCAGAATATTAACATTTGTAAGCAGTATCTAAAAATGTAACTAACATTTAACTATGTTTTTTGTTTTGTTTTTATTTTAAAGATAAAAGTCTTTTTTTTTTTATCTGTAATGTTCATACCACAGAGCACGAAAAGCGAGCATGCACACAACTACCAGCAAAACGGAGCCATTCCGCAGAAGTCGTCACGGAAAGATGACACCGTTGGCATGACACCAGTGCAGTCTTGATTGATATAGTACTAGTCGTGCTAAGGCTTGCGTTAGCCTAGATCTAGAATAATACATTTGTAAAGACGTCGAATTTTGTTGATAATAATTTTATTTCATGTTGCAATGTGTTTAACGATGGTTTGAGGTTTTGATCTTAGCCTTTGCCGTCTATCTTACATGATACGAAAAAAACTGATTAAAGATCGAATGCCAGGAAAAATGGAGTCGGGTGTAGCTGGCTTTAGTCTAGTCTCTTGAAACACATGCATTCATGCATCTTCCATAATGGGGCTGACCTCTTCCTCACAAAAGTCACGTGATGCTTGTAAGTTGGCTAGTGAAAAAAGGTATAAAAATACAACAATCACATGATTTTGTTTACGTTTTTTAAGCGAACGAGGACACCCCCATTGTTCTTTTCATTGTTCATACTAGCGTTCCAATGCTTACTCTTATTTTTTAGTCTTTTTTTTACTTTGTATAGTATCTTTCTCGATACATCGCGTTGTTTTATGAATAATACAATATTCATGTGCTAATTAGTGATTTATCATTCCAATTCACAATGTCTGAACCTTTTTGTTCAAAATACTGCAACTACTAATGCAATTTATGTTGTTTTTATTTGTGTGATAGTGTTGCTTCCAATGCAATTAGTGGGATGTTTTGATTGGTGGTGTTTTTTTTAATTTGCATTCTTTCTATTTTCTTTTTTTCCTTTTGTGGGTGGGGCATACGATTTTTGATAGCTTAGTTATTATATTCAATCTTAAATTGAAAAAAAAACAATACATAACTATTTTTAATGTATGGATTTACGCTTATCAGAACAAACATTAGAACAAACACAATTACATGTATAACAAAATAATATACTACTTGAAGTTACAACTTTGTAATGACACACAAATTAATGATATCCACCTGTACATGAGCATTGGGCAATGTTCATGTTTTTTTGTTTGTTTTTTGTTTTTTAATTTTTTCGCGATTTTTTTTATATTTTGTGAGGTTTAGGGCTTTCTTGTAAGAAATAAACAATCATACAAGAACATTAATGTTGTGCTTTAAGCATTTTTTTAAATACAAATTGATCGTTTGGAAGAAGGTGGATAGATAGTTAGATAATATAATCCTTAGCGAAACAGATGCAAAAATATAAAAAGAAAAAAAAGACAAAAAGTCAGAAAGAAAGAGAGAACGATCATGGGAAACGTTGAAATAAATAATAGAGAGAGAGAGAGAGAGAGAGAGAGAGAGAGAGAGAGAGAGAGAGAGAGAGAGAGAGAGAGAGAGAGAGAGAGAGAGAGAGAGAGAGAGCGAGAGAGAGGGGGAGGGAGGAAAATAAATTTCTTCGAACAGAGATTTGGGACTTGTTCATAATAAGAAAGCTTATCATGGCTATAACCTAAGATGGTTATATTTCAACGGAATGAATTGAGATCTTACAACTACATTTTACATTGCATGTTCTTGCGTTTTCTTAGTTTATTTTTAAAGATACCTATCCTATTGATTACATATAATCGAGCATATATTTTAGATGATAAACTAATGAGTAGGAAACTACACAATAGAAAAATAAAGTCTCCGCACTTGAAATAATTCGTAAAACGGTTCTTTGAAATCAAAGCTAAGTCAGCACCTTTAAATTGAACTCCTGCTCTATCTTAATCCCCTGATGTTCCATGTCTATATGCTTTACTCTTGGAACTTGGTAACGTTATCTCTTGCTTAGGTAAGGTACATAGCATTTCCTTTCCAAAGGGTTGACTCATCAGGATCCCATTGTGCTTTCTGTTTTGAAATTATCTCTAAATATCCAAGGTATATTTAAAGTTGGACCAAGATAAGATGATTAAATCTCGACTGGTTCTAATTATTTTGCACGGTCCCGATTTATGGATTAAACTAATTGAAATTTAGTAATTAAAACCTGAGATTAAGAATAACAAAGATTTACAGTAACTGATTCGTTTTATAGCAGAGTCAAATTTAAGCGCCAGGTGACGACGACAGAAGTTTACATTTTTGGTTCGATAATTCGATAAATGTATCGGCTAGCAAACAATACTATCTGAGTATCATTCTGTCCTAGATATGATAATAGTACATAAGAAATTGATGATTGTTACCTGAGCAAAAAAAACAATAAAAAAGACAAGAACACAAAACAATGTGTTCACTTTGGTCGATTCAGTAAATTGCCCTGAAAGTAATAGACCTCGAACTGCTCACCACAATGACAAAAACAAAGGGACGTAAGAAAGTAATCTTATCAGGTGCTGGACCAAAATTATGTTAACACAGACGTTTAATTTCTCCCACTGCATAGCGCAGTAAAATCTCATGAATGTGCTCAACTGTGGGTTTGAGGTTATTTTCTTTGCTCGCGCCACTATAGCCATCACACACACATACACAGACGCACACACACACAGATGATATGAATGTGTATCCCATTAAAAAAACTAAAATTGCGTTTCTCAACTCTACATTTTTATTATTATCTGAACTCATTCACTCATAGCGATTAGTTGTCTGAGACAGGTGACGTGGTATCTCCGCACTATCTCTGTGTGGCAGCATGTAAAATTGTTAGACATCAGTCTTGGAACTCGTCCACAATGGGGTATAATTATAGTGCTAGCGTTAGTCGCTAAGCAACAAACTAAAACCTGGACCCTCTCACGCACACACGCTTCGTATATGAAACATCATTTTGACCCTGGAAAACGCGTTCTTTGTGTTGTCCGCATGTCAACTGAGAGGAATGTAGCGATGCACTCCACTGTGGTGGTGTCATGGTGTCATTGATGTGACAGATATATAAACTTGTCGGGTTATGTGCTTGTACCATAGATTACTAAACTTCTATCGTAGTCCTTGTCTTGTACCAATGTAAACATCCTCGCCTTCCCGAAAATAGAGGGAATGGGGGTAGGGTGGGGTGGGGGTGGGGGCACATGTCCAGTGCTGGCCACACTCGCTGAAAACATAGAGAAGAACAGCGCTACATGAAAAATAGCGTAGCAGGTGGGGTTGTTTACGGTAACAACAGTTACTAACATTGCAGTCTCAGTAACCTTGAACGTAGGTTTTCGGTATATTTTTGGTAAAGAAAATGATAGATCTTTTGAGAGAAAATGTTGAAGCATAAAAAACAACGTGATTTCTGAGTATTTCATTCAGGCGTAGAATGAATGGTTTTTTTTATTTAATACAATTTTATTTAAATGTTGCATTTGTAAACCACCTCTGCGTAAACGATTCCAATTCGTTTGTGTGAGTGTGCATGTTGGAATTTTTTTGCGGCAAACTATAAAAATATGTATACGATCAATTAGCAAAACAAATTATGGGATATATTACAAGTTAACGCATTTTACTTTCAGTTTCGTACATTGTGTACACACTGGTCTGATAGCAACGAGCTGCCCAAATTACCAACAGCCGCAATATTTCCCAATGCAGAAAAGACAACTATAAGGCATGGGGAAATAATTATATATTTGCCAAAACAAGATCTCACTATACTGACACCGATCCAGTACACTACAAACGCGGCTTCTAGAACGGAGCTCGAACCACGAACCGCCTGCAAAGCGAGCTGATGCTCTAACGGTGGCGCTTTCCTATAATAAAGTGGTAACTGCTATACCCTCCCAAATGCCAATGCTTTCAAAAAGGAGTCCTCTATTCTATTGCTGTGTCGTCCCGTCTCCGAGGTGGGCTGTCATTCGGCGCCATCTTTCACGGTCCAAGGCTGCTTCACAGGCTACACTCAGTCGTAACTGGGATGTCTCCTGTATGTTGGCAAGCCACGACTGCCTCTTCCTTCCTCTACCACGCTTCCCTTCAACCTTGCCTTCCACAACTCTTTTCTGGATGCTGCAGTGTCTTCTTATATGGCCATAGTATGTCAGTTTTCTTCTTTGGATTAATTGCAGCAGTTCTGGTTTCTGCATGCCTACTTTATCCAAGACCTCCTTATTTGTCACCTTATCTTTCCAAGAAATTCTGTTCATTCTCCTATACATCCACATTTCCAAGGCATCAATTCTCTTCTCAATAGACTTATTTAATGTCCATGTTTCACTTGCATACAAGAACGGTGACCACACAAAACATTTCATTGTTCTCAGTCTGGTTGGCAAACTCACTCTTTTGTTGGTCAGTATTTGTGAGTATTTTGAGAAGGCATTTTTGGCGATGGTGATGCGTCTCTTTATTTCTGAATCAGACCTACCATCTGTTGTTATTAACTGGCCCAAATAGACAAACTGGTCAACCTGCTCAATGGACTTGCCTTTAACCTTTATTTCTGCTTTAGGTGGCTCTTTCTTGGATATAACCATAACCTTGGTCTTCTTCACATTCATAAGTAGCCCATACTTTCCACTGTGCTCTTCTATGATGGTGACTAGGTTTTGTAAGTCATTTTGAGATTCTGCTAAGAGTACTGTGTCATCTGCATACCTAAGGTTATTTATATTTTCACCATTTATTTTCAGACCTGGTACTGTATCAATCTCCCGGAATATGTATTCTGTGTATAGATTAAAAAGCGATGGAGATAACACACAGCCTTGTCTAACACCTTTCTTTATATCAACATCATCAGACAGCTCATTTCCAACTCTGATCTTAGTCTTCTGCGTCCAGTATAAATGCAATATCAGTGCTATATCATTAGAGTCAATGTCTGTTTTTTGCATAGCTTGGATGAGTTCATTATGCTTTACACTATCAAAAGCTTTACTACTCGTATAATCTATAAAACAGGCATATATATCTTTTTGCATCTCAATATGTTTTTCCGGCAGTATTTTCAGGTTGAAGATTGCCTCTCTTGTGCCACTCTCTTTTCTAAACCCAGCTTGTTGTTCTGATACTTCTCTGTCTATCTTCTTTGCTATTCTTCTGTGGATCACTGTAAGAAGCAGTTTGAGGACATGGCACATTAGGCTGATAGTTCTGTACTCAGAGCAATCTATGGCTCTTGTCTTTTTGGGAAGAAGAATGAAGACTGGGGTTTTTAGATCATTTGGTATGTATGTTGAATGATACATTTTGTTACATAATGCGGAGTCCTCTACACACACAATAAACAAACAAAAAAAAAACAACTAGGAAACATCTTTGTTTCATATACCGTAGAATAGCCTGTTGTTGAATTTTAACTAAACTCTAGCAGTGCACCTTGAAATACTGACTTCAGACGTTCCGCTGAGATTTATTCAGACTCCTCTGTCTGGGAAGATTTGTAAAATAGACATTGGGTAGAATGCACAAACAAGGCGTAGCTTACATCATGTCGTAACAATCTTTTGTAAGAATAAGAAGGCTTACGACGAGACGTAAGCTACGTCAAGTTTGTCAATTCTACCCCTTGCTGAAACAAGGTTCAAGTTTGCATTGAACCCCAAACACATACATGGACATGTTTCAAGTAAAGATATTCGAAATCTTTGCTAGTTCATTTAATCCCAAATTATGACCAGTGAGTCGAAAACAAAGACATTGAAATGAAAATCGCATTGAAGTGCAGTAAAAGCTGTTACTTAAGTTAGACTCGCAACTTTGCGATTGATTCGTGCAAGGTAAAAAAAAATCATGAAAGGGAAGATAGTACATTTTCTGTTTTTTTTTTACCT
Organism: Elysia chlorotica; assembly: GCA_003991915.1. Classification (NCBI taxonomy): domain Eukaryota; kingdom Metazoa; phylum Mollusca; class Gastropoda; family Plakobranchidae; genus Elysia; species Elysia chlorotica. The sequence goes on from RQTK01000409.1 coordinate 287,318, forward strand.
CAATATAAATACTATGGATAACAAAAGTATAGACTTTGTCGTGGCTTACGGGTAAAATACACCTGTTGTATGGTTGTTTTTTTGTTGATTTTTTTGCTGGTTGTAGGTTTTTTTCCATTTCACATATTCCACTCAAGTTGAAAACTCATCAACGATCTGTAAAAGTAATTCATGTTTCGATCTGAAATCAGTAACTACTTTGCAGAGGGTTTCTTATTAAATTTTCTGTACTTGTTAAATCACACTGGCACGGCGCGGCTTAATAAATTATTATTAAACTTGTAAACTGTCAGAGCTGTGCCGAATAGATACAATCTTTAATGATAATTGCTTAGTATGTCTCCAGATAATGCCATTTTTTGCTAAAGTTTAGTTACTTTGTTTGAGGTTGTGGAAACCCTCAGTGGTTTAATGATACCAACCAGCTTATGTCAGTATGTGTGGCTGTAATTTCTCATATAGAATTTCTCTACATACGTTTTAAGGTATGAGGGGGGGGGGGAGGAGTAAGTTGCCTAATGAGCAGCGCTTGAATTTTATTTAGAAAGTACTCGGTTCGTCTACTTGATCGAAAAAAAAACTCAGTTTTCTGGATTTCGTCTCTTACTATTTTAATCGTTCTCCGTATGAATGAATCGCTAAAGATATAACTCTTGGTAGCCTAACTCTATTTTTGTGTGGCAATGATTTAAAAAGTCTGATCTTAGTCTTGGACCTACAGCGACGATAGACGTTCAAATAGACATCAACGTATCTAACTTTTTTTCAGAAAAAAAAATAACAGGCATAAAGTCCTTCAACCCTTCCCCCTTCCCCTTCCCATTCAGTTTCGTCAAGGCTGCGACTGCAATTAGAACAAAATCGTAGATTTTTCAACTTCCCCTTTTGGAGCTGAAGATGGACGAAGAGTAGTCAACTGACAGGCGACACTGTTTCAAGAGATGCGCATAATTGTAGTGTCATCTGTCAGAAACACGCTCTGTGGTGTCTGAACATCCAGGGGTCAGGTAAAGTTAGGAATACTAAAAATACAGATACATGAATGTAAATACTTCAAGAGAAGAGAGCGATAGAGGTAGACGGATGGATAGACATTCATATAAATGGACAGAAAGTGGAAGAGAGAGAGATATATACTCGCCGTATAGCATTCCTTCAGGGAAACCTAGGAGACGTTAAACCCGGAGAGAGGGAGAGAATTCTCTCCCTCCTTCTTTGGGAGAATCTAGAGAAATATATACCTCTCTGACAGACCAATAGACAGATAGATAGACATTCAGTCGAAAAGACGTAAAAACGGACACTTAATAAACAGATAGAAAAAGAAACAGACACACACAGACATACACACACGTAGACTAGACAGAGACAGACGGACGTTAGAGTGACAGAGCAATAGAGAGAAAAAGATAAACAAACGGAGGGCAAAATAGATAGATATATACACAAAAAAGGGTGAGGTAGAGAAACAGAACGAAAAATGAGAGTGATACACAGACATACAAAGATTGGGGAGTGCGAAAAAAAAAGAAGTAAAAGACAAACAATCATAAAACAATATCTGTGAGCGAGAGAGATAAGGTGGGATTGGGAACGAGGTATAAAGATGCCATGTGAAAATTAAATGACTTGGGATCACAGAGATGTAAAAGTGTAATAAACAATGATTGAGCACAAAAGACAGTCATAGAGAAATAAAACCTGTGGTAAGAAGGCTTTGGACATCGAACGAATAATTTTAATAACCTTAGAATGTTAAGGTACATAGATGACCATTATAAAAACATACTAAATACCTAATCACCATGCCAAGACTAGGGGAACAACAATACAATGAATATATTATTATTGTTTATGATAACAAATAATGATAATAATAATGATGATAATAATGATGATGATGGTGATGATGATGATGATGATGATGATGATGATGATGATGATGATGATGATGATGATGATGATAATGATGATGATGATGATGATGATGGTGATGATGATGATGATGATGATGATGATGATGATGATGATGATGATGATGATGAT
>RQTK01000409.1:289521-304489 GCA_003991915.1 Elysia chlorotica
AATAATAATAATAATAATAATAATAATAATAATAATAATAATAATAATAATAATAATAATAATAATAATAATAATAATAATAAAGACAAAATTATAACAAATGTTTCCCTTTTTCTATTGTTTTATAATCGGTTTAATCCTCCCTTTGTTTACCTGACATTCCAATGAATGACCACAGGTATATAGACTGGACACTTTATAGTGTGTCTTAATCGCCTCACGAGTGTCCCGAAAGACGGACCTTGTGTCCGACTTTGATGTATTTTCGTGGCTGGTAAGTTGTTTTTTATTTGAACATTAAGTAAATCAAGTATTCAGGCAAAATCATATCAATTTAGTCAACATATTTCGCATTAAGAAAGGGTGAAAATTAGAAGAAAAAAAATCAATATCAACAGAAGTTCTCAAAGTAAAGAATTTACGTTTTGAAAAAATATAATTAAGATAAAGTAGTCACTAACTTTATTTATCACAGACACACACACACATTAAAAAAAAAGAAAACTAACTCAGCTTGGGTATTTAATATATAAGGCGTTTTGGTTTTATTGAGTCCTCTACACTACACAAATGACAAGGAGCAGTTAAAAGACACCAGACAGGGGGTAGTGAAATAGGACTTGGATTTAACAGGTGATCGGTTTAAAGGAGACGGGGGCACAACTTGCTTCAATCTATTCTGACTGGAATAAAGTCGAAATCTTTTTTATGTTAAAAATAATTCACTTTATGCGTGTTTTTTCTGATAATTTAAGTTTGTGTTTGCATCATAACCATATCCACTGATTTTCGTTCTATGTAACTGGTTGGTTCGGTGAATGTATTATCTCACCGGCTAAGACAGGAATCATGGTATACCCACCCTGTCTCGTGTGTGACAGCACATAAAATTATTATATGTCAGTCCTTAGGCCCGCCAACAATATAGGTTATACAGTGGCGACGTTGGATGTTACACCAACTCATCTGAACTTAACTCAACTCGCCTTATATAGACACATTTTTAAATGCTCCTGCTACTCAATTGATCCTTGAACATGAAATATGTGTGGTGTTTAAAGAGTTGGGATTTGGCCATTCTATATATTTTGAAATACATTGTCTCTTTTTTTTTGAATTTGGTCGAGTAATAACTGCAGTATTGGTCACTAGTGATAAGATTTGCCTTTCTACTGACTTCAACTTAATTTATTTCATCTCCTGTGATATTAAATAAAAAAGATTGCTTACAAAATCTACGGTTCTTTTTTAAATAGCTGAATTGAAGGCAAAAATTCGACATAAAAATTATTTAATTTTAGCTAGAGCGCAACACATTATGTTACAGGAAGTGGTTATTTTTGTGGGTTTTTTTTTATTTTTACAAAAAGTACAATTTTTTAACCTTTTCGTAATGTTGAAACTTCCTTAAAAAAAAAAGACTTTGAGACTGAAAATAAGTTACAATTTTTGAACTTGTCTAAAATCCTCCTTAATACCTGCAAAGATTAACGTCAAAAGCACCCATATGTCTTAAACAAACAACACTTCGATTATATAATTACAATTAATAATTTACATTTACATTAACAAAGACAATTTATGCTTTCTCTCTGTGTAAAGGTGTTGTATTCTAATGAAACCTATCTTCAACATGGGGCAATGGAGCCGTCAAAAAGCTAGCTTTGTCAGCCTAGAGAACCTTGTGATTTTGGGTAAGCCGTTTTTGCTTGTTTTATTCTATTTGTGTTTGCTATTATTTGTTACGTCTTTTATTCTTTTTTGTTTGGAAAAAATAGACATTTTAAGGGGGGGGGGGTGTCATAGTATCAACATCGTTTGCCTCATTAATATAATTGTATCAACCTAAAGCATGGGAATGGTGAACGGTATCTTTAATCTTTGAGCACAATTAATATTAGGGCACATACTTCAGATACACAAAGTCCGGTATATATTGGACATTAAAGATATAATAAAAAATTGTAAACTGTTCTGAAAAATACACACTGCATTATCATTCCTGTTTAAAAATATTCAACATTTAATTAATGGATAATGTTGTACTCGCATAAAATACCATTACCAAGTAAACTTTTTAAAACGTGCATTAATTAAACAAATGTTTAATCTTAAGTAAAATCACCATAGAAAACGAATCGCATTTGTTGAAAAGGTACGAAAGTATTCACAGGTTTGTTCTGAAACAAAGCGCAGCAAACAATAAATGCAAATTGATCGGACCTAGAGGTGTCATAAATATGAAAATCATTATGATGATACTGATTGATCTGTACAGCCAATGTGTTCAATGTTTCATAGGGAGAGAGACATTTTTGAAGTTTGAAGAGAAATCTGAATCATAGCCAAAAGCTAACAATTAATTTCTTATATTAATGATCAATGGTGCTTCAATTTTCCCTTAAGAGAGTGCAAAAAGTCCAAAATATTAAAAAAAAAGAATGATAATGCAGTTTTTCTTTCGAATCCTTTGTCTTGACTTTCACGTTGTGTCTGTTTTAAAATAATAGTGTTTCTACACATTCTCAGTTACCCCCGCCTCGTAATTGATCCTTGAATTTTAAATGTATGTAGAGCTTAAGGTTTGCATTATACCTATAGACATTCTTTATCCTTAGTTAACAGCATAGCGTGGTCCTTGTATAAAGAGACACAGATCATCTCTCCTGTCTGCAGTACATACAAGTGACGGATTGTTTACAACAACAAAAAGGAATTGCGATGCTAAAGGACGAAAGCTATAGAAGGGAAGAAGATAAACCAATAGATGTTTAGTAATGTTTCAAGAGTCATATTTCAAATCAAAATGTTAGTGTGACGGTGTGGAATAAATTATTATTTTTTATTTTTTTTTACTCAAAAGCGCTTATGTTAAAGAGTTTTGCATTCAGCTGCGTTGCTTGTGAAGTGATGATACAGGTGGGGTTTTGTGTGGGATTTGAGAATATACATTCCTTTTAAAAAGTCAGGCACAAACATTACACTTTGTTGGGCGCTGATTAAATAAACCAACCTGAGATTATACGGAGGTCGACCTCCGATGCTCTTGCTTAATTCGGCTGTGACAGACGGATTTATCCGGGTCTGATGAGTGAAATGCTTACATTGCATTGCTTGGATACACAAAAAACCGGCGTACACGCAAATCACAGCTTTTTGTGCAGACAACTCTAGACAAGGTTAATCTAAGGGGAAGAACACGTATTAGGCTATAAAGCAAAAAAAAAAATAAAAAAAGGTGCAGGATCTTATGTGCCTGACACAAAGTAGAATCAGATATACATACAAATTAAACATAATCTTGTGTAGTGAAGTCTTTTATAAAATTTTTTTTTTTTTTTTGGGGGGGAATAAAAAAAGGGGGGGGGGGGGCAGGCAAGTTAGTGAGATGTGAATTACATTATCATTAAGTAATTTTTATAGATAATCCTGTGGGCCAAAATGTTTTTGTAACATCAAAGATGAAAAGAAAAAAATAAAGGTGGGTGGTTCTTTTTAGGGGCTAAAGTCAGCAAAAAAGTGTATATAACGAACGGATCATTAGACTAGTGTCTGAGAATTGTAGGTGCTGCCACACAAATATACATCGAGGACATTAAGACTTTTTTTTATTAGCATGTCCTACTTTAGTGAAACCCACCTAACCAGCAGGAGGCGAAATTCGACTTAATGAATTTGCCCAATGGCGGGATGAAATGAAGGAACCCTCAGATAGAGGCCAGACTCTCTACCACTTACGCCAACCCACCACTCTTGATAATAAAAAAGAATAAAACACTATTGCTTGTCTAAGAATATAAGGTGCAGCCAAGTTTCTTTGATTGTCTTGTTGCTTAGCGTCTAACCTCAGCAATATATTGGCTATATTGTGGACTGGACCAAAGATTAACGTCTGACAATTTTAAGTGATATATTACTGAGACAGCGCGGGGATACCATGACTCTTGTCTCAGTAGGTAACGTTATAATGGCACCGACCCAACCAATAGGGGACACAATCGCCAAAGCAGGGCTCGAACCAAGGACGCCCTGCGTTTGTAGTCGATGTTCTACCCCAGGGCTACTGCGCCTAGCTCCAGTAACAATGCGCCGGTGTGAATTTACTTTGTTTTATGTCCTTGATGTTTTCATTTGAGATAGAACAAAACATTTGTGAAATAACGAATGTCCATATTTGGCGAAACTCCCTGACATAAGGCAAACTTATAATAAGAGTTCTCTCACGACAGGAGGAGATTATGAGATGACAGCTCGCTGTACAGGTAATATTTTCGTAGCTCCTGGATTATCTCCCTGGTTTATTGGTCTTTAGGGCGCGCACCGTCAAGCATTTCGTTATGAACACATAGTTGCTATACAAAGAACGTGTTGTTACAGTCGCATTCATGGGGTTAATGAATTGTAGCGTTTGTGGTGTGATCAGCATAATAGACCGTTAAGGCATTCACTGCTAGTCTGTAGAAAGATAACATGTGTTTTTGTTTGTTTTCAATAAAGCAAATTGTGACTATGTTTAAAGCTAGGTAGATATACGTGACAAATGTATGTACCTTCCAAAGCCGACGCAGGAGTTTGCCATGGAATGACTATCTAAAGTAAGTTTGTTTAAGGACGAGCCATCGCTAATCGATGAAATCTCCACACAAAAAATAAAAGGCTTTGAAAATATATGTTAATATGGAATTGAAATCAAATTAGCGTTTAATTTACAGCTCTCAAATAACTGCTATTTAAAATCGATTCAATTACTTTACATCTCATTAAAACGAGCAAAGTTTTGCTTCAGGTAAAAGCTGGGTCTGCTGTAATTCTATATTCTTAAGGTGGACCCACTACCGCATACAGCGATTATGAGTCTATCGTTATCAACTCATACCCATCTAGGGTAATCGAACGAATTGTGTTGATTGTTTAACACGAACCAACACACAATTATTAGTTGATTCAGCAAGAAAAAAATGTTCCTCAAACGTGAAAAATTAAATTTATTTTCACATCATTTTGTCGATGATTCAACTTTGGAGTTATGCGGTCTAGAAATATTGTGCATTTCCTCAAGTGTGCAAAAAATAACAACAATCCACAACATTTTAAAGGAGCATTGGCCACTCTATCTCTCTCTCTCTTTCTCTCTCTCTCTCTCTCTCTGTCTCCCTCTTTCTCTCTCTGTGTTCCTTGTATTCGTAGACTAATGTATTCTGATCCCTCTTTATTACCATCGTATAATCCCTACGTCTATTAACGTGTCTTAACATGTTTATGCACCTCTGCTCTATAAAGTGAATGGGACACAAGGTATTTCGTATCATCTGTAATCTTTCTTGGAACATACACTTACTAAGAAATTTGTTGCTTAGATCTTTCTGCACTAAAGCTAGACATGTCGCCCTTGTTGTCTCCTGTAATGATGTATTGCACCTCGTACTGTGTGGAAGTCTTTGTGCAAACGGCCGAGTGTTTTAGCGTAGGTCTACGATTACATAAAAACATAATGTGGTAGGAAGGCAGAAGCGGACAAAAAGGGAAAAGATAGAAATAATAATAATAGGCATAGAGAGAGAGAGAAAAGAGAGAGAAGAGAGAGAGAGAGAGAGAGAGAGAGAGAGAGAGAGAGAGAGAGAGAGAGAGAGAGGAGAGAGAGAGAGAGAGAGAGAGAGAGAGAGAGAGAGAGAGAGAGAGAGAGAGAGAGATGCAGACATTGCGTCGCCATATTGTGTCAATGTATTTTTTTCTATTGCAAGTTTTGCTGGTTCGCGTGTTGTTTTTTTGCGGCAGTTTTTAGGGCAGGATATCGACGCCTCGCCTCTTAAGCCTAATAAGGAAACGAAAATTAATGAAGATCAGGCAAGAGTTACGTCCGTCGTTAAAAAAGCTCAATCTCTCACAGGCGGCATGATGCGGCATGATGCAAGCGTCTATGCTGCAAGCGCCTGTGTTTAAGTACTTTGTTTGACTTCTATATAAGTCTCTCCCTCTCTCTATCTCTCTTTGTCTCTCCCCCCTATCTCCCCTAACTATTCTTACTCTTAGGTTCCCTTGATGGATGCTATACGACGATACTCCGTTTGGATAACTGCCTGCACCGGTCTCCATAATTATGATTACTATTATTATTATTATTATTATTATTATTATTATTATTATTAATACGTCCGTCCTTAAAAAAAGCTCCTTGCTGCGCAATCTTTTAGTGACGGTGCGATGCAAGCGTGGGTGTTGCAAGCGCCTGTTGTTTAAAATACTTTGTTTGACTTTTATATGAGTCTCTCCCTCTCCCTGTATCTTTTGGTATTTTCCCCACCCCCTCACCCTCTCTCTTTCTAGGTTTAACTACTCTTAGAGGAAGTGCTATACAGGATACCCCTATACAGCAATACTCCCTTGAGGTAAGGCTACACAGCGATACCCTGTTTGGATAACTGCCTGCACCGGTCTCCAAAACTACTATTATTATTTATTATCCACTTAGTAATAATTCACTTTGGAATATTCCAGTGTTGGCCCTAGCACTGTTCTCTGGTGACTCCCATGGCGCCGCGATCAGGCATAGGCGAGATAGCAGGCCCAGCCTTCAGTTGTTGCTGTCAGACCTTCACAACGACATCTACTCAGGCTCTAACCTAGAGGATGGCGATGGACATCACGGTTCGGTATGTTGTTGCTGCTGCTGCTGCTGTTGTTGTTGTTGTTGTTATTGTTATTGTACCCGTCTCTCCACTTTCTCCTTCTTCAGCTCTTTCCCATTTTCCTTTATCTCCTCTCCTTTCCCTTATCTTTCTGTTTTTCTTCGTCTTCCTAATCTGGTTCTTCTTTTTCTTCTACTATTCTATTAAACAACCCCCTTTTAAACATATCAAAGGATTAAATCTTCAATTTAATTTTTGATGATGCAGTATTTCCATACAAACCATTAAATTCACAAAGTTTGTTACAAAGCTTCCCTCATTTTTCGTTTTCAATTTCAGATTGACAGAATGTCACCAGATGCAGGCCCTTCACCTGATCCCATCGCAAGTCCAGACCCCGCCCCTGTCTCCGCCCCAGACCCTCCCCCTTCTCCAGACCCCGCCCCTGCACCAGATCCAGACCCTGCCCAGCCGGGCCCAGATAACTCAAACAAAGAAGACGATGACGGACATGGCAACCACGGAAGGCCAGATACACCGGAGAAACCATCCCCTCAGCAAGAAGAAACTCAGCAACAACAACAACAACAACAGGAGGATCAACAGCAACAAGAACAGCAACAACAAGAGGCGGCCCCAGGAACTGAGGCCCCGCCCCCAGCCCCTGACACTCCAGAGCCTCTCCCACCAGATGAAATAGCTGCCAATCAGAAATCTAACGCAGCTGACCACGCCCCTGACACCGGCAGCTCAGAGGAAAAGACGGCACCGGCAGACATAACTAACATGGTGGACCCCTACGGATCCCCGTACGGTTCATTTGGATCGCCTGATCCTTTTGGAGGGCCTATTAGTGGTGGTGTTGGGTTTGTATCCAAATACAAAGATCCCTTTGATCCGTTTGTTGTAGTCCCTGATGCCCCTCCGCCTCTACTTCCACCCCCTCCACCTAGTGGCGACCAACCTCCTCCACCACCGCCACCACCACCCCCACCAGTGAATGGAGTTGCTCCACCCCCTCCTCCTCCCCCTCCACCAGCACGGCATTCTGATGTTGTTGTCGCCGCACCACCCCCTCCACCCCCACCATCCCCACTATTCTCAGCTGGGGCAACGGTCCATCGCCCGATTCCTCCTTCAGGTCCACCAATATTCATAGAAGGAGCCCCTCCTCCACCTCCTCCCCCTCCCTCTCCTCTACGACCACCCCACCCTCTTCATGATCCTTTTAACCCTTTCAAAGCTTCAATACCCGCAACAAATTACAAACACGCTCAGCTTTCACATGTCAACATTGCTGGCCTAAAAAACCAACCAATGGAACCAGTGTTCCAGAAGACCCAACCAGTGGCAGCTTCTGCCGGGGAAGCTCCAGAACCAACAGAAGCCCCGCCCCCTCCCGAAACTCCGCCCCCACCTGAAACCCCGCCCCCTGCTGAGGCTCCAGAGACTCCACCTCCTGCCGGTCCATCCCAACCGTCAATGGCTGAAATGAAGGCGCTGGCAGCCGATAAAGCGGCAGATGCACTGGATGCGAGAAGAGACGCTATCGCGATGGCAAAAGAAAGAGCAGCAGCGGCAAGGGAAGCGATAGTTATTAACCCATTTGGTTAAATAAGAACTACACAATTATGACATAGTTAAACAACATAGAAAGAAAATGTTGCCGATTGCATGCAATGCCCCAAAAGGCATTCTTCAAATGGCGTTATATTACATATTATTTTAATTGTCCTAGAAATGTGTGTACATTATTTTTATATGGAAAATGTTATTTAAAGGCGAAGTTTGTCTACACAGAGTTAAAAGCTCACCGCACGAGACAAAATTAAAGGGCCACGAAAGTTGTTTTTTGCTGTTGTAGAATAATACCTTCCAAAAATTATTGAACGCCATCATTAAAGTAATAATTGTATAAATGCCAGACGCATCATTCAAATGGTGTATTGGATAGGTAATACCCTAAATTTGTGGACATTTTTATATACATAAAATTATATTGAAAAACAATCTATAAATTATGTTGTTTTTTTTACTTTCGATCGGGAAAGATATTGCCTTCTATAACATAACTGATATGACTACAATACAATCAAGGTGTAAGATCTACACTAAAAATGTGAGACTCATTTTACCGATATTTTTTTTTCAAAATATGTAACCATGTACTTTTAAAACAGCAGTTCTATTGTATTCAAAGATTAATCAAACGGTCTAAGTATATTCAAACAAAAAGCGAAATCACCTAAAATATCCTGTCTCTTTGTTATGTCCCTTCAGCTATGTTTTATACGTATGTTATAATTATAACAAGATTAGATCTATGAAACGATTGAGCGTTGGTTTTTGTTCAAAAACTTGTATCTCAAATATACTTTTATCCTTTACTGTTTTACAACAATATTATCGTTTATAATAATGCTTTGTTTTCTATTATGCCAAGTCGTTTTTATTAAATAAATCATAACATGTATCAAACTAGACATTGCTTGTATTATTCAATCTTATCTCAAAATGAGTATTTTGCTTAAATCTCTTTGTTGCATTTCTAATAATTTGAATGTCATGAGTATCTCGAAACATTAAAGCTGCATGACTGTTTACCCCAACCAAAAAAAAAAACAAAACAATAACAACAACAAAAAAAACAAAAAAAAAACAACAACAACTAACCGTCTAAAGCCTTCCAATACCAGTAGCGTATATATGTATTTTCACCACAAGCACATCAAGCACACTTTACTAGTAGCATAACTATTACGTAGCACACAACTGCTATTGACATTCAAGCAGCTAGGTCTGAACTTCACAGTAAAGCGCAGTGAATAATTAGCAAGCCGCAAAAATATAAATTTAGTCTATAGGACTGCTCTACAAATCAGAAACCAATAATATTTTTTTAACGCGATATATACCTATACTATTCAATATTTTCGTGTTTAAGCAAATAGCATGTAAACAGATATTTATAACAGGTTGAGAATAACTATGATAAAAGGCTGCTCAAATGTTATGCTCACCGCCTCAACCTTACAACCAGGGGAGGGGCGTGAGAACAACAAAAGGGTTGCCCAAATTTTACTCTCACCTCCTCACCCTCACATCCAGGAGGTGGGAATAACCAAAAAGAGAAATAGATGGCAAATAATAAAAAAAATGAAGATTTAGATAGTTCTGGATATACATTAGATAGACTAGAATATAGGTTTAATCGAGGAAAAAATAATGTTCATTATATTATAATACATAATACTGTCTATAGACAAATCTTGAGAAAGGAGGAGGGGTAAGAATACAAGTTTGGAAAGGTTTCACTATTCTCATCCCGGGGGTGAGAAAAATTTGTTATGTTTGATAAATGTACGCCTAAATCAAACAAGCAAAATTAACAATTCGCACCCCTGGGATGAGAATAATAACATCGACTTAAAATTTAATGTTGCTACAAGATGCCTAGAATCAGGCAGTTTACAGTTATAGTATTTTGTGACTGTACTCTAAGTGCTATTTGGGAAAGAATGAGCTAAATAGCATCTTTTCACAATAAAATATAAAGGAAAAAAAATTAATAACCAATTTACTTCTTTTCAATACAAGTTAATTAAAAGTTTGGAGTATCGACAATTTAATATCTTACAGCACATACGGAATTAAGACAGGGCCCGCGCGTCCCGTGTTAAATCCGACGATACTGCTTACCGCGTCCAAGATTCTATGTGTGTTCCTTTAATAACATGCTACACAGTATTACAACACAATGCATGTATTAAGTTATTTACTTTATGAAACCTAATACAAATACTAGTATGATGTTTTCAGGGTGCGATAAATACGTGCTTCAGTTTTGCCTTACATTTCAGTGACTCAAAACAAGAAAATTGCACTAAAAGAGAACAAAAAAATCAACAAACAAAATCTATTCTGAAAATACACATGTATGATTTTATTATATAATGAATTGCATGAGATTGCTAGTAGAGGGAGAGTTTATTATTACATTTTGTAAAACGAAACATCTATCATATAATAAAATGTAATTAAATAGGGAAATATGCGTATAATTACACATACACACAATACAAAAGTATGTTTAAGTGCGTTGACGCATTATTATGATTTTAACAGTTACTAAAACTTAGTTGTTTTGGGGTGTTTTTTTATGAAACCTTATAGCGAAGACAATCAGTATGTATGCATGCATGTATTTTTTATTATCAGGTGTAGACAGTCTTAAGACAGTTCAACATGTACAAAAATGAAAGGATCACAATGGTGTGGGAGTATAATAGTAATGGTAAACATTAATAAAATTCCTTAGCACTCAGATATATGTCACAAAAATCTAAAAAGCATACAACATGAGTAGAGAAAACAGTATGTTTAAATGCATTATGCTGTGATAGAAGGAACAGAAAGTATTAAGTCAGCATATGAATACAGTGTGATATCACTGCTAGTTCTTAAAAAATGTAGGGTTCAAAATCGACGTGGTTAAGCTATTAGCGAAATATCTTAGTTTAACATTTAAATTACAATAATTTCATACACAGCCTCTATAAAACTTTTTTTCTACAATTTGAACTGATATTTTGATTTCTAATTCTGTCTGGTTACTATTTTCCCAACTCAAAATTGACTTTTTTGAAATTTTATTTGCAAATATTCCATCTGGTATTGGATAAAATTAAATCTTGTACGGCTCACAACTTCAAAGATCACTTTACAATTTCATTTTTAAATTCTTTATGCATCTACTTGTTGGGCATAATTACACTTTTTTAATGGATGATAATCATAAAGGACGCAAACTGTTTGTTAGCAGTTTTTTTTAACTGTATTCTTTAACACTTCCAAACGCACTTATCATCAAGTCCATGATCATAGATATGATTTCTTCATTGCTATTGCTTATTAACAGATAATTATAACGTGATAAATAAAAGAAAATCTATACACATTGTAAGTCCCATTGGCGAATATCTAGGAAAATACATAGAAAATGTCCAAGCGGCTTTTATACAACTTAAAGAAAACCAGATGCAAATAGCTCAAACGTATAAAGTTAGAGTGACCAAAGAGCCGTAAATAGGATTTTAAGTCTCCTTCAACTTAAACATATATAACTTTAACACTTAAGCACTTTTTTATGCCTTTAATACCAGAATCGTTAAATAATCGCTCAATTAAAATGTGTTGTTGGTGCAAATAATATAAAACAAAGAGATACATATTCGAGGATAGTTTTGACATGGTAAGGTCTCATCTAAACAGCAAATCATAGAGCATTGCCGTAGGAATAATATGTTGTTAACAATTTCAATATTCTAAAAGGCACAAAAATTATTCTGTTGCAAATATGATGCCTAAAAAGCACATATAAATACTTCACACAATGTTACATTAATAATTATGATACTTTGAAGGAATGGTTAATTGGCTCTTAAGGTGTGAATTGTTAAGTTAAGATTTACAGATGAGGTACGATCGGAAAGAAATGTACATTAAGTTGTTAAATACCATGCAATAGTTATACACAGGCGAGTATCAGCGAGGGATCATTTTTATTGAAATTCTTCTGTCAGACATTTAAGACAAGATCAGAAGTAGCCTATATATATATACATATATATATATATATATAACAAATAATGTAGTAATTTACACAGTGAGACCAGATGAGATGTGGTTTTATACATTGAGACAATATCAGAACTAATTTAGACAGTAATGGAAGATAAAAATGTATTTAGACATTGAAATGAGATAAACGATAACTTAGATAGTGGAGGAGATCAGATGTAATTAGACAGGAAGACAGAAAATAATGTAGACACTGATACGATATCAGAACTATTATAAACAGTGATATGAAATCATACATAATTTAGTAGGCATAATTGAAACGAGATCAAACGTAATTTAGACCGTGGTATTAGCTCCAACGTTATTTAGACAGTTATACCGAGTATAAGTAAGTAATATTGACAGTAAGACAAAAGTATAAGTAAGTAACTTGGCATTTCACTGTTTAATAAAAGGAGAGTGTCAAAATAAAACCTCTACAATTTTTTAAGTTTCTTAAATTTCCCAGACATGTCAAAGAGAGATGTATATACTCGAAAAAAGTGAAGCGAAATCGTAACTATTAGCACATGCTGATTAGTACGGTACCAGAGTAAGATGTTTAGTTTGAGAGTGTAATTATATAAGTAACTAATTTTCAAATACCACCATTTGTTCATATAACATTGAACATTTTGCATTGTCATTATAGGCACAATTATTCTATCTACCTTCATTTATATAAATCGCAGGGAAAAAAAGGAAATCAAGTTTTCAAACATCCATACATTATGTCATGTCTTGATAGAAGATAAACATAAGGTGTGGTTGCGCTTAAATGTTTCAGTAATGCATCTCATGGCATATTTCATTGCTTATTTATTTGTTTTGTTCTATAAACCATCCATAATTTGATTCAAAGGGCAAGATTTTAATGATAAATGAAACATTTTAATCATATAAACCAACGATCTCCAGATTTATTTAAAAATATTCAATTACCCTGAAAAAAAAGCTTTAAAATTAATGATCAAACCCTAACAAAAGATAATCTAGTCCATTTAAATTACTCCTTAAAATTAATGATTTACAAAAGGCAATTAACTAACATACATTGTGATCTGTTACTTTCCTATTTACGTAGCCTTGGCCATAAACTTTCTGTTAATTGGAAAGCTTCACTGAAGAATAATCATTCTTTGCAAAATGCTTACCTAATCGAACTAAGTAGATATAAGCTAAGTAAACTATAAGAAAACGCTGCATATAAATTAACAATTGTTTCCAACTGTTATAGTTTTACCGAAAAAGTGATACATTTTTCATGGGAGGGTAAAGTGGATCATATATCAAAATTAAGACAGTGAAGTCCTCCTTTACACTAAAATAAAAAATAACCCAAGGAAATTAAGTAAACACATGCAATGTAAGTTCATCTTTAGCACAGGCATCAAAAGCAATAGTCTAATAATAGCGTTTTTAATAGAAATCTGTGGTCAAAAGGCTCAGCTCTTAAACCGTCTTTCTAAATCTAGAGTATCTGAATGAAATGTACGTTTACAGACATCAGTATAGAATATCGTTGAGATCCTCAGCGTTTATTTCTCTGCCTGCGCTGTGCCTGGGGGAAGACTTTCTGCTGTCTCTACTTCTCCTCATCGTCACATCGTTGTCTAAATCACTGCGGCTGCCGTTCAGGTGGAAGCTGTTGTTGTGGTGGTAGTTGTTGTAGTTCCCATTGATGATGCTGCTGGTGCCCCCATCGTTCAGTAGCTCCTGCATGCGGATCAGTTCTCTCTCACTAGTGGCCAGGAGGACCTTTAGAAACGAAAGTAAATAAACATTACACAGGTTAATAATAATCTTATTATAATGGAGCTAAGTTCAAAATTGATATAACACAGGCTTTTAAGTGGAGGGACAGATTTTTGTACAAAAGTGTGCGATAGTTATAGTAAAGTGTCATAAATTTTCTTGGGCATAATCTTTTGGTTATGCATTCACTCTCCATGTTTCTCATTTGAGCTCATTGAGCCTCAAATTGAGAAGAAAACTTAGTCATTCGACACTTAAATTTGTTGGTCGAAAGCAATGAGGAAAGCTTGATAATAATGGTGTTATTTTTTTAAAGAAAAGTCTTTGGTTTAGCCATGATTTTCTTAATTTTTTCGAGGAAAGGGGGTGGGTATGGGAGTCGATAGAGCGATGAAATTAGAGCTCCTGATTTTGTCTCCTAGATAGCTATTGTATTGGTTGGATCATATCAGTATTCACGCTACCGACACAAATCTTGGGTAACCCACTTTGCTAGGCCTATCCGTTGAAGTAAAGGATCCTTCCTGAAAAGGGGCCGAGTGAGACAGGAGCCCAGGTCTCCTCGCTCTGTCTCTTGTATACAAGCACACAAATTTGTAGGACTTAAGTCTTGGGGCCCCTCTTCACTATAGTCTACACTGTGATGAAGTTGGACACTGACTAACCAACTCAATTCAATAGAAAATTAACTATTTGGAAAGGGAACCTAGGTAACTGTTAAAACAGGAGAAGGCTAACCTGGAATGGGGACCCGGCAACATGCACCCCGGACCACTGCACGTGCACTGTGTAGATGCCAGGCTCGACCGGGTCGTAGAAACACTGGTAGATCTTGTCCCTCTGGCTCGCCTTGCGCATCTTCACGTGGAACGCTCCTGTAAAGGGTTAATTATAGGAATAAGTGAAAAGGAGTTATGATTATAACATTTTAATAATATTTATAACTGTATTGATACTAATTGTAT
>RQTK01000409.1:308543-334739 GCA_003991915.1 Elysia chlorotica
ATAATGTGACCGGCTGAGACAGGAGTCATGGTATCCCCGCCCTGTTTCGTGTGTGGCAGCACATAAAATTGTCAGACGTCCGTCTTGGGGCCCGTCCACAATATAGCCTATGTAGTGCTGTTGTTGGACGTTAAAACCAACCCAACCCAATCAGACAAAAACAAACTCCTTTTCCAACCCTCACCCTTAAGTGGCTTGTCGTTCCAGTTAACGTAGAGCAGGTAGGCCCCAGGTCTTTGCGGTACGTAAGTGCACTTGTAGACCTGAGGTCTGACATTCTCTATCGTCACGGGCAGCTGGTCTTTGACGCCTTGCAAGTAGCTCTGGGGCCTGCCTTTAGAAAGAAGCATCATAGTGGTTTAGCTCTGGAATATGTCTTTAGATGGAAGCATCATAGTGGGTTACGGGGTAGTGGGCGGAGTTAGACATTATTCAAGTGATAAGTTGTTTTGTTTTCCATCGAATTGTCATTTTGCCGAGTTATATTTGTTTAGGAATTGGTTCATCAGAACAACGGCGAAGTAGCTTACGGCTTGTTATAAGCCTTCTTTATCGCATAGTCTTACGACAAATAGTAAGCTATGGCGACGTTGTACATATGGCCCATTATACATTATTTTTTATATATAAAACAATATTGTCATTTATTCTCCTTTTTGAAAAAATGGCAGTGTAAATTCGTTTTACAAATTTAAGTCCCAAACGTTAAAGGATTTGACGTTTTCCTTGTTTAAGGTAGATGTTTACATTGAACAGATTGTAATTGGGTAACACTTCTAACAGAGTATGTATTTTAACAGAGCATAACTAATCATACATTTGACAAACAATTTTCACCTAAAGATGTACTTTTTCATTAAAGGCAGTATTGGATCATGAGATCAGGCGACTTTTATAGATAGAAAGTGCAACGGTTCTAGAAACTTAGATCCCTGACTAAAATAAATTTTAGCAGGGGAAAAAAGGTGGAGTCTAGGTCTAAGTACATTTTTACTTACTTCTGTCAACCTCCATAACTTGATTGGCGTATCAATTTATAATGGGTTTATATCAGCGGAAACGTTTGCAGCTGCATATTATTATTATTATTATTATTATTATTATTATTATTATTATTATTATAAGCCTTTTAAGTCTTTTTTCTTACGGATGTTATTATTATTATTATTATTATTACCCAACTTTCACCGAGATGAAAATCCGAAAGCTTTGAGATTCCATAGATCTCCGACTCTCCGAGCATGCCTTTGTGTTAATCGAAAAAGAAGCTTGGATGCATTGATGTTGCTGTTGTTGTTGCTGTTGCTGTTGTTGTTGTTTTAGTTGTTGTTGTCATTATTATTATTATTATTATTATTATTATTATTATTATTATTATTATTATTATTATTATTATTATTATTGTTGTTGTTATTATTATTTATATTGTTGTTATTATTAATACTATAATTGTATTCTTTATTATTACCTGGATTGGCTTGTGTTCCGTCTACCTGAAAGACAGCTGGGACGTTCACATCAGCTTCCTTCAAACCCCGTCCACTCAGTATTACCTGTAAAAAGTTCCGATGTGTTAGTTTTCATGGTGGTGCGTTGATGTCAGCATAGTATACAGACATTAAGCTATAGCAAAATTAGTTTTTTGTCTTTGAATTGTTTAAAAATTTTTACTTTGTCCGGATATAGAAAAAAATACTATATTACATAAATATTATTTTACATTTAGATTCTAGTAATGTTATTGTAGAGGTGTGTTTACTTTATTTTTATGCAGAGCTAGAAAATAAAATTATATTTTGTCATAACCGTATCGTATGGTTTATGTGCTTATTAACGTGTGAGATGTTATACCAATAACATTTGTACTTAGTGTAAAGTCCTGTGAGGGGAGATAGCTTAAGTTGTCAATATTTACTCTGCAGTTTAAGGCCAATAATATTCGACGACATTTACACCCCTGGATTTTTTCAAAGAATCAAGTAAAAGACATGGCGGGGTGGGGGGCAACTAAGATCTGAGTCAAGAAAATTCTGCTGTCAGTTCAGAGGACTAACTGATTGAATTACCTGTGCTCCCCAACGATTGTTTTTTGTTTTCGATTGTTTAATTTTTGTATTCCTCTATTCCTATAACATTATGAACAAGTGTGTACCTCAAAAAAGTAATTAGAGATTACAGATACTATTATTTCTTGCTGAAGTCATGTGAGATTCTTGGGGAATCTTAACAGACACAACGGCTAGTAAGAGATTAAATATAACTACTGTTGCTAATTTTGGGAAGTTCGATGACATTCATAAAGTACACCAAAACTAATAAAAGACTACACTCTAACATGTTAATTTCTTACAGGATGATTTACGAAAACAATAAGTTATAATATCCACAAACAGTAAAAGTTTACAGATATTAAACTTATTTTCTAAGATCCCATGAGATTCGTAGAGAAACTTAGGGGATAACAAACACGATAGAAAATAAAGATCATGTTTTTTTTACTATTTTGAGATCAGTCGGGAAACTTAGCGGGCGCAAAAACGTATCGCAAAATCTCAGATACTGCTCTTACTTTCTGGGGTGCATTTGGCGAGATCGGCTGTGAGTTGATGGACCGAACAGACACGGACCTGGGCGAGGATGGTGGGTAGTCCTGGTACCCTGGCAATGTAGTTGGGGTCAGTTCGACCTGGAGATAGCCATACAGGAAATTTATGGTTTAGTGGAGCTGACCAATAGTAATGGTTCATTTTGATAGTTAAGAGTTAATGATAACTTAGCAGGTACTAATAGTATTATAATTTTACAATGACATAGAGACAATGTCCTGCTATTACAGTTATTACATATTGATATTGGTGCAATGAGGTTTTTTAGTTAAGTCGACACAAACATACTCCATGTGCTTTCTCCATGAAAAAAATATAGAGGCAGAGGGAGGGGGGAGAAAACGTCGAATCGTTAAAGATCCATTTTATTATTTATTTATTATTAATCAACGTATTCTTCAGAGACCTAGTTTCAAATACTGAAACAGGGTCAATTTTTAACGCCAAGGTGTTATTAAAAACATTGGCCATGTAACCTCATGTTAAAAAAATAATCAGTAGGTATCTCATAAGGAAAGCGTAACACTTGGAGATAAGATGTGTGTGGGGAATGGGATTGGTTATAACTATTGATATTTAAATTTAACCCCAACCATGTGCTTTCTCCATGAAAAAAATATAGAGGAGAGGGGAGTGGGAGATGAAAAACAACGTCGAATCCTTTAAGAATAATATTAATGAGCTTGTAACCTAAAGTTTTAACTAGTTTTGAAAAAAAAAACATAATCTTGTAACATCATGTTGAGAAAAAATCAGTAGGTATCTCATAAGGAAAGCGTAACACTTGGAGATAAGATGTGTGTGGGGAATGGGATTGGTTATAACTATTGATATTTAAATTTCTCGCCAAGAAAATATTGTGATATCAATTTGCAATCAATAATTTCACGGTTTTGTATTACCTCTCTTTAAGTTAAATCGGAAGCCCTGATCATTTTAAGGGGTGATACATCATAGTAGTACACACAAGATAAAGCCTAACCTTTAAAATTATTTCATTACGATACATAATAGGACTTGTATCAAACATAGCATTTGAAAAAGTAAGGTAAATTGGCATTGGGAGATAAGAAATCCCGTTTCGTGTGCTTTTACAATAGGTGTACTTTCCTCAATATGGGTATACGAAATTTAATCCTGCATTACATTTATTTTATAGATTTGCTTTGTTTTCTTTTCAAAGTTGTAACTTGGTTGAGAAAAGCAAGCAATAGTCATGGACAAAAAGTGATTTCATATAAGTATAACAATATTTCAAAAATAAAAGTAAAGTCTAGAAGTAGATGCTGTGGACATCTTCATGAGAGAACTGGATAAGTTTTAAGGAAGTGTAACCTAAACATAGAAATAGAACTAATTATGCACTGACTATTATGGATAGAAAGGTATTAAAGTTTAAAGAACACCTGGTACACAAATCAGGTGTAGCGTGTACGGAAGATTCACAATGTTGAACACAATGTGTAAAGCCCTAAGTTTGTTTAGGATTAAACACCTCTCATAAAAATGCAAATTAATAACGAAAACAACGTAATAAGCAACTTTAAAATAAAATCAAGCGATACTGTCATATGGTTAGAGCAAAGCTTAAATATGATATTATTGACTGATGTCATCACAGTGTATCATAGGTATACATTTTATATACATTTTTTATTTCAACAATAAAAATTTAATACGTTCAGCGCTGGAATCCCACGTAAAAAGTTTTGGCATCACGCTAAAAAAAATTAAGTTTAAAAAGTAAACAATGGTTTTAAAATGAAACCAAAGTAAACAAATATTTACTGTTGGAGGTAAACTAATTTCATGTTCATTTAATTATGGTTTTCTGAAGTTACTGAGAGCAACGATAAAAGACAATAATATGAGTAATGTGAAGTCAGTATGTGGTTGGCGCTATTTGTTATTCATTCCTAACAGGGTAAGTGTATGTTTAGACTTGTGAGTCCATCCCTTTTCTATTTTTTTGTGTTGGTTTTATTTTAACTGTGCATTGTTTTTTTCTTCTGGTTTTTGTGTGTTTTTTTTTGTTTTTTTTTGTGTTTTTTGTGGGCTTTTTTTTTTTTTGTTTTTTTTTGTTTTTTTTTGGGGGGGGGATGTTGTTGACTTGTATGAAGGTGACGTTCCTTGTCTTATTTGTAGGGCCCATGTTTGTTAGAGGAAGGGAAAGCTAACATCTTGCATAAATGGTAGAGAAAGATTAAAAAAACCCAAAAACAAAACAACGAAAACGGCAAGGGATAAACGGAGGAATGGATAGAGCAATAATTGGAAATGGCTGCAGTAGAAAACAAACTGAAACAGAAAGAGAGAGAGAGAGAGAGAGAGAGAGAGAGAGAGAGAGACAGGGACAGAGCAGCTGCAGGTGTAAAAGGGTGAAGAAGGATGTTAAGAACGAATCAAGAAAGGGTGGGGATGAGAGAGGAAAAAAGATGAGTTTTGTTTGTTTAGCAATCTTGAGTGATCTTGAGTAAATGTTCTCCATGGTAGACTAAGCTTAATTAATAGAGAAAATATTGTGACGTTCATGTTGAAATTTATTGTACCGGTATCGAAGTATTAAAAAAAAGAAAAGTACAAGCAGAAGGTACAGTACATAAAAGAGAGTTATAAAAGTAAAAAATGTAATTAAAAAAGCAAGTATTACTCTTATGTGAGATCTATCCACATCCAATGGTCTTTCAGTGCTTGAAAAAAACACAACCCAGAAATAATAAAAATCACGCCTAAAACGAAACAACCACTCATTGCTTCGCGCACAAACACACACACACGTACAATAAGTATTTGAATGTTATTAAAGCAAGATATAAACAAAACAAAACAAAGAAACAAGCAAGTAAAATGATATAAGCTCCTTTTAAAAACTGATCAAGATCAATTTCAATTAAGAAACAAAAAAAGAATAAATAAAAAAAAAAAAATCCACCCACCCTATAATATAGTTTTAATAATAGACATCTGTGTTGAAAACGTATCTCATGCCAAATGTCGAAACAAGAGAGCCTTTATAGAAACAGTTGTTTTTATATCAATGCCTCTTGTTGCTATTTTACAGTGTAACATAATTATTAGCTTCTAGCCAATTAGGACAATACAAAGTTCAGACCATAAACTGCAGTCACAGCAAATAGTTATATTTCATAAAATAAAAATAAATAAAAGACACGTATAAACTTAATAATCAAAAAGGGTTACGTTGCAGGCTAAAATAATCACGCAAGCATAAAAGTGTATGAAAAATAATAGTAACGGCAACCAAAATCAACCAAAATTATTATAGGCTTGGTGTGTTCTGTGCTCTCTGCATTACCTGTACCCTGCGTGGTGATTTTGAGGCCTGTCTTTTAACGTATTTCGCCTCAGGTTTTGCAGGCATATTGTTTAACGGACGCACAGGTCCGTAGTACAATAACACTGGGTCATGAGGCTGGTAAAAACGTAACATGGATTCTTCACTGACTATAATAGTAAATCTTGTTATGGCTGGGCAAATAATTATTTGATAGCATTATTGGTTGATCGTTTGATGATGATGTTAATTTTGAGTTGCAAATTAATAGATTTATTGGAACCATATTTATTGCTTGTTTATTATTACTGTCTTATTTATCCTTGTGATGGTCGACTAGTGAGTCATTATAGCACCATTTGTTCGCAATTTTTTAGCGCACGTCTTTATAGAATATCTAATATTTGTAAGCGAAAAGAAACACTATTCTGACAAGATCTCGTATGACAAAATCAAAGTTCAATGAAGAGTGTACGAGGATAATTTATGTAGCAATCAAGCATATATGTTCAAAGGCAAATAATAATAAGCTCAATCAATTTAGAATACTATTAACAACCAGTTGAAGGAAAAAGAGAATTTTTTTTTTACTTTTCTTGAGAGAGAGAAAGAGAGTGTTGGGTGAATTGAGTGAGTTGTTAATTCTTCTATTACAAAAAAAATAATTAAAACCCGAAAACTCAACTATGAGAGAGAGAGAGAAAGAGAAAGCAAAAGGAGAGAAAGAGAGTGAGAGAGAAATACATAGAAGAAAAGGGGCCATAGCAATAAAGTAATAGGTGAAAAAGATGAGGAGGATAAATTATAACTGTTTGGAAATAGATCGAAATGATTTACATAATATAACCTCACAAGAACGTGCACAAAGAAGGTTAATTATTTCATGCAGAATAAAAAAAAATGCAGCTACGCTAAAAAGTGTTAACAATTAATAAGTCTACTGTTATCTACTACAGCACTAACGTTTTTAAAGCCATATTTTGTGCTACCGACAAGGGAATAATTATTGCAACTATTTCTAGAAAACTCTTTTCTGCAGGCCTTTATTCATTCGGATATGGTGGCGATATGTCATATACATAGCATAGCTAATTGAATATAATCAGTCACAACTTCAATTGATTCAACCAAAGAACCAACCCCGCTTTATTTATTGTCAACACTCAGTTGAAAGTTGTTCAGCAAAATATTGACAGCAGACCACACTCAATTTTCAGGGGCAACCAGTTAGTGTTCTCGATTCAGAGCGAGAGTTCCACAATTCGAATCTCACTAGGTCCTTGTACGCGGTCTCAGTATTCAAATTGTTTGGAACAAAACAACAAGGGGACATAAACCTTATAAAGGATTGCATACATCGCTCACTCTCCGTACAGGGACCATAGGAGACGTTAAAACCAACGAGAGATAAAGAGAGAGAGAGAGAGAGAGAGAGAGAGAGAGATAGAGAGAGAGAGAGAGACACACACACACACAGATATCTTCTTTACAAAAGCTACACCGCTTACCTGTGAATGGTGCACTGGGCTATAGACCGCTCTGGTCAGTGGGCCTGGACCGTCCACGAAAGATCCAGCATTGGAAGCACGGGAACTGGGTGGATGCCTGGAGAACCAGTTTGTTTGAAATTTTTTTTTTATTAAAAAGATGATAAAAATACACTGTCTGAAGATAAGTTCGTGTATGATATTTTAGATTTTTTTATCATTGTTGAATACTTACAACATTTTAAACAATTTTCACCAATATATTTTTTAAAATGTTTCCACCTTATTATTATATACCCTTCTTACTTTTAACTACTCGCTGTAGACGAAAGTTTTTTTAGGAGTATCATCAAGCACCGCTGGCATGTTATATAGATAATTATATTAAAGTAAAGCAACACTGTTTACTTAAAAGTAAGTGAAGAATTAAAAAAAACAACAATAAAACAAAAACGCAACAACAACAACAAAAACAACAACAACAACAAAAAACAATACAAAGCAACAGAAACTTAAAAACACAGACATCAAAAACAAGGACAAAAGTAAGACTTACGTAGGGGAGTGTAGGGAGATGGGCACCAGTCTGACGTTAGGGAATTCGTCCTCCTCTTCAGGGGCGTGGGTAGCGTAACCCATGTAGGGGGACTTGTGTAGGGGATAGCCGCCCCAGTTGACGTGGATGTAATGTTTTCCTGAGTAAATATTCAGCAAGAGGTTAGGGATATATCCACCATATGACTACGTCTGTTCTACCTCACAGTTTTTGTTTTTCTAATATGTCAGAATGTCTCTTCGATTTTTATAAATTTCTATTAGCCCACCACCCGTGCTGTCTTGCTTTTCCTAGACACAGTAATCGGATCTAAATATTCTTTGTGAAAGGGTTAGGGGTTTAAAACACCGCAAAAAGGCAATATATGCGTATGCAATTTTTAGGTGTTTATGGCATGCCTTAACACAGCTCTAGATAATTCAATGAAAACAGCGTTTGGCTGTTAAAAAACAGGAAACGGCTCAACCCGTGACTGGATGGTTATTGTTGTTGGAGCATTGACTTTGGTAACAGTTCCAGCTCTGGCGGATGCTTTTTCCTTACTGGTTGGGTTGATGTCAGTATAATGTGAGCGACCATATCACTCTGGGGTCCGTCATCCTATAACACTTTTCTTGAGACCGAGAAGGTAAAAATGCAGAGAGTTTTTTTTGCCTTCTCCAATTAAAGATTTTTTTTCAGTGACTAATCTAGCATTAAAAACTAAGCATAAAGCCTACACCTTCATCCATAGGTGTGAATGTAACTAAACGGTTCTCATACATTTTAACCCTACCTTAAAATTTAACATAAAATATCTGAAACTTAAACATCTCATTTTTAAACATACCCTCCATGTTACAATGATTTTCAAACTTAATCTAGTATCAAATACGTACAATTTAAAAATAATACAGAACCCACCTTCCTCCCTTGGTGTAAAGATAACGGAGTGGTTCCCATCATTTCGGGCGTCGATGGTGACAGGAATTTTACCATTGGGGCCCTGGATTTCCGAAGTTAGCTCCCCTGGAGTGCAGGAGATTGGACAATTTATTTATTATTAAGTAAAAAAAAAATTAAAAGCTTCCATTTTAATTTAGGTATTTACATTATTTGGCTGAAAAGGCCAACCCAAAATGAGGTCATTGTGGATTGGTCCGGTAAGATTCAGACAGGTGTTATAGAGTAGTACGATTTATACCTATTATTGAGTGGGTGTTTAATTAAGATTCCTAAGCAAACATTTTACATCGATGCCAAAAGAAATTGTGGGTTGAGGTTTTTGTTTTTGTTTAGATGAGGCGAACTTCAGTTTTAATTCTCAACCCTGTATTTATCTGCATTATTGTAAAAAAGTATATACCTTTTATTTTTCTTTCAAAACTCTTTGTCAACCAGCAAGCAAAAACTTTGTCACTTTTTAATCCCTGCATCTATAAGTATAGTATATATATATATAACATGTTTGTCTTCAAATTTCTATCAACTCACAAAATAATTCTTTTATTTCATTTTAAGTTTAATAAAAACCATATAACAAATTATATTCAATTTTATCCAGTTCTATATCATTCAAATGTAGATGATTTTTCATCCTTTACCTGGGCCGGCCTGAGAAACATCAAAGGGCAGGTGTTTTTCCTGGTTGACCTTCAGTGGGATGAGCCCCTTCTCGTCCAGGTAGGGTTTCCATCCCCCAGACACTCGGACATTCACAGGGTCCACGATCAGGGGGTGGAACGGGCTGCCTGTTACAGGGAGGGGTTAAACAAATTTTATTTTGGTGCTTAAAACATAGGTAATAGGTTTGATCTACGAGATAAAAGGAGAAAATTGGGATTATTAATTTAAAGAAAGATTAATAAAAAATCTTATTACAAGTATCTTGTTGTTGGAGAGGGAAGGGGGTCAACTTTTATTGTAACTTCGTAGCTTGAATTAAAAAATTATATTCCACTTCCACAAAGAAAATGTTAGGTTAGAATCATATCATACTGAAACTTTTTACAAACTATAAATTACATATAATTATGTTAAACAGCTTAATTTAAAATTTCCTTCAGCTTAAGTTGTGAAGGCGTTGGAGTCCAAGTGCAATAATATAAGGAAGTGTGGACGGGCATGGTAGACAACTCTACAATGCAAGGCACTTGATGCCATGGGGATTTTGGAGTCATACTCTCCATAATGGGTTTTCACTGCTCACCGTCAATGTTTTTGCCGTCCAGTTTGACGTGGACAGTGTGGGGCCCCCTCTCACTGGGGAAGTAGGTGGCTTTGATGGTGCTGTCGGCTTGAGGCTCTAGCTGGCTGCTCACAGGCTTAGAGGGACCTGAGGATTCAATGGAAACACAGACGAACGAGTCAAATGTTAATAAAACTCCTTTGTTGTCATTTGTATGAACAGATACTTCTTTTTTAGTTTTAGAACAATTAAACATGATGATCAAATATCCAACTGTATAATGTAATTTCAAACAGGGTAAACCTACAACACTGAGGTTCATCCTTGTTTAAAAAATGCAAACGAAAGACTCACAGATTCACATAACTCCTTGGTTGCCCTTATTTTTGGTTTTACAAGGAAAAAACCAGCAAAAGTCAGGTATAAATATAAAAAATATATATTTCCCCCTCTCTCTCTCTCTCTCTCTCTCTCTCTCTCTCTCTCTCTCTCTCTCTCTCTCTCTCTCTCTCTCTCTCTCTCTCTCTCTCTCTCTCTCTCTCTCTCTCTCTCTCTCTCTCTCTCTCTCTCTCTCTCTCTCTCTCTCTCTTTCTTACTCTCTCTCTCTCTCACACTCTATCGCTCTCATAGATCAAACGTACAAGAGGCTTGTAACACAACCTAAGGGATCATGTGAATGGTCTAAAAGATGGCTGGAGTATCGTAATGATACAAACTAGACCCTCACTTTTGGGGGAAGGGATGGCGTTGTATTGTGAACTGCCCTTATGTGTGTGCCCACGCATGAAACACCGTTGCTCTTATTGTTTTAGTAGTTGATTGAAGAAATTGTTAAAATCATCATCTAAAAGCGCATGGTGTTGCTCAAACTAATGATTTTGTTTCCTTTCTTAGTAAACTTACCATTGACAGCAACAGAGACCTGTCCGGGGAATCCCCTCGGATCGACGGTAAATATTGCAGGTTTTCCCGGAACACCTCGATATAGACCATCGCCGTGAGCGGTGGGCTTTTCAAGCTCAGCGATTTCCTGGACGAAGGGTGATCCTGGGATGGTAAAAAGGTATGAAGAGTTGAACGAAGAAAAACATACTTTTTTCAAAAATTTTTGGAAGCATCGAATTCGACAATATTGGAAAAAATGAAAAAGATAAAATGTTACAAATGTATTAAAGCCAAGCATGACAATAAACAGCCTTTCGTATCATGCCTTAAATCTTAAACGCAAAATTGAAGATTCAAGCTCGAAAAGATAATGTAAAAATTAGCATCAGTTATACGTAAATGGCACTGATTTGCGACGCATAAATGGATAAAAACAAACAAGTCAGGCACGCCAAAGGTCATAAACTTCTGTTTTTAAACATAATGCGCTTAAAATTTGGTGCATGGAGGCACTGTTAGAACGAAATTAAAAAAAAACCTTTCTTCTCAACCTACAAAAAAATATTGCTCAATGAAATTTCAAGATTCATGAGATAATGCATTACTTGTAAGAAAATAATATATATTTTTTTCATTTTCAAGCTCAGCGATTTCCTGGACGAAGGGTGATCCTGGGATGGTAAAAAGGTATGAAGAGTTGAATAAAGAGAGAAATATTTGTTTAGTTCTGGAAGCACCAAATTGAACAATATTGTGAAACTAAAAAAGATAATATGTTGGAAAAGTTTAAAGCGAAGCATGATAAAAAAAAACAACAAAAAAAAACAGCCTTCTGTATCATGCCTTAAATCTTAAATTCAACATTTAATATTTAAGCTCAAAAAGATAGAGTAAAATTCATCATCAGTTATTTGTAAACAATGCTCATTTGCAACGTACAATTGCAGGGAAATCAAGTCAGCTACGCCCTATATTTAATATTTCTGTTAAAAAAATGGACGTAAATCTTAGCGCATGAATGCACTGTTAAAACACAATTAGAGAACCTTTTCTTTTAAATGTTGCTCAATCACATTTAACGATCATGATATAACGTATTTCTTTTTGTTGTTTGTAAGAAAAGAATATTCTATAGTTTTCACCGGATGGTATCGTTTTCCTATATATTAACTTTTGTATATTAGTTGTTTGTAAAATAATGTTTGAAGGTTTTCAACGCATATTTTTTCCATATACATTTTTAAGCCATAATGTTATCCACAAGTTAATAGTCGCCCATTTAAGATTGATTTTAACCAACTTTTTACAACTAAACTAATTTAAATTGATCTTCCTAAATATGAAATAAACGCGGTTCTCTAATTTTTGTAGATGAATGGAATCAAACGCGCAAGCAAATGATGAATCCTTTAAATCAGTTGCATGAGAATTTTTTTGTACCCATCGTATCTTATTTTAATCCTGATAAGCAAATAACGTATTATCATAAAATATATACCAGACATAAAAGAGCTATATAAATAAACTATATCTTAACCAACTTTTGACAAGTAACACTTGTGAATTATCACTTCCAGGAGCACGTTAAGTTTTACCTTTGACCTGCCGGCCGTCGTATGTGATAAGCAAAGAACGTGTTGTCATAAAATATATACCAGACATAAAAGAGTTACAGAAAAAAACTATAGCTTAACCATTGTTTGACAAGTACCACTCATAAATTAAGTTTTACCTTTGACTTGCCGACCGTCGTAGTAAACCCAGACCTTGTACGTCCCGGGCCCGCGCGGCTTGAAGGAGATCCGGTAGAATTCAGGCTTGTCCTTGCGGACCTTACATGGGTAGCGTAGTCCGTTGTGCGTCACCTCCGCCGTCAGGTCGCCTTCTCCCACACGCGAGCAGTCGGCTGGGGAAAGCACGAATAAAACATAAGTATACGAATGGTTTGATGGTTGGTCTGTAGTGGCAATAGTAGTAGTAGTAGTAGTAGTAGTAGTAGTAGTAGTAGTAGTAGTAGTAGTAGAGTAGTAGTAGTAGTAGTAGTAGTAGTAGTAGTAGTAGTAGTAGCAGCAGAAAACATCCAATAAACAAGCACATAATTTTTTTTTCTGAGGGGTTTAAATTTACTGCCGTTTATTATTACTTGCTTTCTCTCTCTTCCACAACCCTTTTTTCACAACTTTGTCATTTTGGATCATCATATTCATCCCAAATCATCTATTAAATCGATCTAAACAATCCGTGTTCCTGCATTTTTCCTCTTCTTTGAATTCCAGGTGCACGTGGAGGACTAAAACCTTACCATATCCTTTGAACCCTTGCTAGGTTATCTCCCTCAAGTTCCCTTTTTCTTCCAATTCACTTTCCATTTTCCAATCTCCATTTCTCTTTATGCCTATTCCCATTCATCTCTTTTTTGTCAACCCAGGCCGTCTCTTGTGATACTCTCTCTTTTTCTGTTTCTGTTCAATTCTCTCTCTCTATCTCACTCGCTTTCTATCTCTTTTTCTCTCTCTGTATCTGTATCTGTCTCTCTCTCTCTCTCTCTCTCTCTCTCTCTCTCTCTCTCATCTCTCTCTTGCACTCACCAATAAGTTCCGGATGCGCACAAACTGTACCATCTTCCATTCCGTACACCGAGATATCCGTAGAGTCAGTCACGTGACAAATAAATGGCTTGCCTGTGATGTAGTCAACTTCCCAGTCACCTGAAAAAAAGATAGACAGTTAAATTATAACAGTTGTGTAGGGAGTAACAGCAGAATTATCTCAACAGATTAATAAGATAATCATCATAATGTCTTTTAAAGTCAAATATTGTTGACATTCAAAAGTCTACATAATTTTATTAGAGTCAACAAGAACTTGGCGTCCCTTTATTTCTCGTTGAAACGCTAAATGTTTTCAGCAACCAGAAGGCTGTTCTCCCTATACATGTATGTGAATTCTATGTAACAAAGAATTTGATGAGCTTATGTAATACCAAATCAAGCTTGGTACTAGCCCAAACTGTCTTTTTGTAATAGGAGTTCAGCCTGCGATTTAAGGAACATTGCAGTTGACGCCTTAAAATAAACAAGAAATATGAACCAACCCACACCTTAGAAAGCTCTAAATAGTAAATACGTACACGAAGCTTTGACCTCCACGTGATCTGGCTTGGGGTCCACACGAACTATAAACACAGCCTTCCTTTGGCGTTCGTCAGGATCGAAGAAGGTAACGTCCCCTTCTGTGGAAAGAAGTTAAGAAGAACATTTTGAAACATTTTTGCTCAGTGCACATAAATATACTAACTTAATTGGATTTAAAGTATTTCTGTAGAACTTATCTAGTTAGATAGTATCATATCTAAAATGTCTTCTTTTTGTTTAACTCGTCCTATTAATATTATAGATATCAATAGGGGGCCCGTGTTGGAGCCTTAGCAGAGACATTTGACGAAACGTTCAAATTCCCTTTGTCGAAAGCTTTTATGTATAATTATATTATTATTTCTATTACATAGCTTTTTTTTCATTTTTGGATCCCAACATATCAGTTTCAGCATTATCTGGAATAATTGTGAAACGCATAGCTCGAAATGAGCACAAAGAATCAGAAAGTGCAGTATTAACAAAGACATCCAGATTCCCTTTGTCAAAAGATTATATGGATTTACTATTATCAATATATAGTAACTTTAGTCATTTTTGGAACCAAACATATCAGTTTCAGCAAAAACTGGAATCTTTATGAAACGGTAGCTTGAAATAACATAAAAATCAGAAAGTTGTGTAATATTAATTAACTGAAAGTCACCTCTAACTTCTGCTCTGTTGAAGTGAACGTTGACCTCATACGGCCCTGGAGAAAACGGCGTGAAGTTGACCTTGAAATAGCCAGGGGTCGAGGTCGGACAATCTATCTATCTATCTATCTATCTATCTATCTATCTATCTATCTATCTATCTATCTATCTATCTATCTATCTATCTATCTATCTATCTATCTATCTATCTATCTATCTATCTATCTATCTATCTATATATCTATCCATATCTCTTCCACTCTTTATTTCTTTCTCCCTTTAATTTTTTTTTCACTATAAACTCTTTTATGGGGGTTTTTTGTTGTTGTTTTTTCATTCCCACGACATTCAATATTTCATTGTCTCCTTCTCCTAAAGTACCTTACCGTGGAACACATTGGGTTTCCCCACATGACCCCCCTTGAGATCCCGGATCTTGACCTGAGAGGGGTCACACACATCGATCGGACATCCGTCCATGTAGCGTCCGTCATAGTACATAGACACCTTCCAGCGACCTGGATAGTTTAGGGGTGGGGAGGGGGTCATAAAAACATAATAATAATTATTATTGGTTTATATTTTTACGTGTAAATAAGTTTAAAGTTTGTGGGTATAGTCATAGAGTAGAAGAGATGGTAGAGAGATAGATAAAAAGAGAGATATAAAGATAAATAGAGAGAGAGAGAGAAAGAGAGAGAGTGAGAGAGAGAAGGAGTCAGAGAGACAGAGAGCAAAAGAGAAAGAAAGGGAGACAGAGAGCAAAAGAATGAGAAAGTAGAGACATAGAGAAAGAAAGGAAAATAGACAGAGTCACAATTTTGATAGCAAGATAACTGTGTAGTGATGACAGTAATCTTACAATATGCTCCCATTTTTTTTTTCAAAGAGATTTTAAAAAAGCTCCGACTATCATTGACCAATGTAAAAATAACTAAAAGAACTATACAAAAGTCATAAGATACCAATTGCTACACAAAAATGATACATAGTTCTAAACACTTCGAAAACGTGTTATAGGAGCTCCTTCACTAACATGTTTCCAACAGACAATGTCCATGCTGTGCTACGGGGTGTAGCACTTCAGGGCGACTCGACTCGAACTCATATCTATTGAGGTGAGGAAGTTTCATTGGTACAACGCGCGACTTCCAATAGCGAAACCCTGTTTAGAATCTGACCAAGCAGCGTTTTTTTTTTTTTCATTCTATTTGTGTCTGTGTCAGTCATAGCATTTTTTTCCGAACGAGACAGAAGTCTTGGTGCCCTAGACCTGTATGGCAGCACGCAGATTTTTAGGCAAGAGGGGCCGTAAAGTAAAACTGTGCTGTAAGCATACACTTGTCTTTGGATAGGATCCTCCAGGGATACCTAGGTGACATTAGACACGAAGAGAGGGAGAGAACTCTCTCCTCCTCGCTCTATAGTCTTTGGATATGAGAATTAGAAATCTTAAGGCAAATCGTAAGCTACCGCAACGCAGTACTTACAAGTCTAACTTAGTATTGGGACATCTCCACTATGAAGCCTAGTTTTCTGATGTTAAGCGTCTAAAAACTAACTAACTACCAAACAGCATGACTTGTGATGGTTTAGACTAACACTCTATAAGTCGGTATTGTTAACCGATACTCGAACTCCCTACCTATCTCGTCACTGTTGAAAGGCGCTGCATAGTGCCCATCCCCAGTGATCCGGATGACCCTTCCTGTCGGCGCTACCGCCTCCACCTTCAGCTTTTCGGGGTCGAACGTGCCTGTCATCTGCATACAAAAATATTGGATTGGAGTAATTATTAATGTTCAGTTCATTTTTTTATTATGTGGGGTTGGAAGAACTGATAGACTGACCAGACAAAAGGGTCGATAATTTATGTATTGTGATAATTTGTGTATGTCAATGTAATATGTCTAAATTTAATCTTTTCATATGGGGAGGGTAATTATAATGTAGGAAGCACCGATGGACCGGTGACATAAAGGGGTCGACATGATTCTGAAATGGGACACAGAGATATGGACGAACGTGAATTTAACACCAATCGTAAGGCACTATGCACTGAGTTTTCTGGTTTAATCTTCCTGAAAGTGTTCATTTTCAATAGTCATTACAATAGAGAGAACAACAGCGTGACCAAGGCATACTAATAGAAACATAGCAAAATGTACTTATGTAAAAAGTAAGTATCATTAAGAATGATTACTTTCTTTTCTGAAGTTATACTTTGTTAAGACCATACTTCGTTCTTTTGTTTTCTCTAACACCGAATAAATAAAATGTCAAGGTGATTATGATTTTTTTTC
Organism: Elysia chlorotica; assembly: GCA_003991915.1. NCBI lineage: Eukaryota > Metazoa > Mollusca > Gastropoda > Plakobranchidae > Elysia > Elysia chlorotica. Next base: position 325,633 of record RQTK01000409.1, read on the forward strand.
GTCATAAATAGCAATTTTCCCGATATCCAATAGAGCGAAAAGCTTTTGTTGAACATAACTATGCAAGGACTTTATTCAAATTTATTTTGGTCACTGGAGATAAGATTTTTTTATTCATCAACTTTAAATACACCAATGTGTGGACACGATTTTATAATACATGTACTTCCTAAGTGTTTACTGTTTTGCTTTATCCTATGTAGATTTTCAGATCTTCAGGGAGACTCTACGGGTCCGAATTTTAAAAATAATATTTTCCCCTGAATTACACTTATATCGTTTAAGTAACAAAGGTGAGAGTGAGTGTGTGTAATTAACTCTGTTTTTTATTTCCAATTGATGTGTGAGGATATATTGAAATGCTGTCAAATAAATAAAGGTTCTTTATCGGCAATGTAATAGATCTAATAGATAACACAGATAGACCGTCACCATGCTGTCTATGATAATCACAACGCTGTATGATCGAGCATTTCCAACAGCAACACAAGACAGAGAAACTCTATCAATGTTCCCATCAAGAGAACTGACAAAACAAATCAAGAAAGCTGATACAGAACAGAGATAGACCGTCATCTTGCTGTCTATGATGACCCCAACGCTGTATGAACATTTACAACAGTTACACAACAAGGCAAAGCTCCATCAATGTTCTCATCAAGAGAACAAACAAAACAAATAAATAAAGATTCATTATCGCCCATGTAATAGACCTGATACATAACAACAGATAGACCGTCACCTTGCTGTCTATGATGACACAAACGATAATATATGAGCATTTACAACAGTTACACAACAAGGCAAAGCTCATCAAGGGAACAAACAAAACAAATAAATAAAGATTCATTATCGCCAATGTAATAGACCTGATACAGAACACAGATAGACCGTCACCTTGCTGTCTATGATGACACAAACGATGTATGGGCATTTCCAACAGTTACACAAGACAAAGAAACTATCAATGTTCTCACCAAGAGAACTGACAAAACAAATAAATAAAGATTCATTATCGCCAATGTAATAGACCTGATACAGAACAAAATAATATAGACCGTGACCTTGCTGTCTATGATGACACAAACGATGTATGGGCATTTACAACAGTTACACAACAAGGCAAAGCTCCATCAACGTTCTCATCAAGAGAACAAACAAAACAAATAAAGAAAGATTCATTATCGCCAATGTAATAGACCTAATACATAACACAGATAGACCGTCACCTTGCTGTCTATGATGACACAAACGATGTATGAGCATTTCCAACAGCAACACAAGACAAAGAAACTCTATCAATGTTCTCATCAAGGGAACAAACAAAACAAATAAAGAAAGATTCATTATCGCCAATGTAATAGACCTAATACATAACACAGATAGACCGTCACCTTGCTGTCTATGATGACACAAACGATGTATGAACATTTCCAACAGCAACACAAAACAAAGAAACTATCAATGTTCTCACCAAGAGAACTGACAAAACAAATAAATAAGTTTCATTATCGCCCATGTAATAGACCTGATACATAACACAGATAGACCGTCACCTTGCTGTCTATGATGACCCCAACGCTGTATGAGCATTTACAACAGTTACACAACAAGGCAAAGCTCCATCTTTGTTCTCACCAAGAGAACAAACAAAACAAATAAATACAGATTCATTACCGCCCATGTAATAGACTTATTACATAACAACAGATAGACCTTCACCTTGCGCCCATGTAATAGACCTGATACATAACAAGGGTAAGACAGGTGCAATAAACAAAAACAACGGTAAGCTTAGTGCCTAGAGTAGGGGGGGGGGGCGGTGGTCTAGGGGTAGAACATCGCCTTCCGATGGAAAAGGCCCCGAGTTCGAATCCTGGCTGTTGCGCTCCCTACTGGTTGGGTCGGTGTCAGTATAATGTGGTCGGCTAAGACAGGAGTCATGGTATCCCCGCCCTGTCTCGCGTGTGGCAGCACATAAAATTGTCAGACGTCCGTCTTGGGACCAGTCCACAATATAGCCTATATAGTGCTGCTGTTGGACATTAAACCAACCCAACCAACCAACCAGCCTAGGCTAGTCTAACCTTAAATAGAACATAATAATAAAAAAGACAGATGCAATGTGACGTGTCAGGGTTAGAAGGGTCGCTTTGACGGTACCCAGTCCCGAAGTCAAAATGAAGACCATAGTATTGTGCGTATATTCTTAGTTCTGTCAAAGAGGCGAAGCTGTCTCCCAGTTTATAGTTTCCTAGGTCTGAAGAATTAGCCTCTACTGTGTAACTGAAGCGTTTTTCTAATCTATAATAATGTCAATTTCGACTTTCGATTAAAAAGGTGTTCATTGGTGTTGTTTCTTTAGAAGAGAGCTATGATTGGACGTCTCGTGCAAACTTTCTTACTTATTATCTTCTTTTGTCTATTGCCCCGGTAACGCAATAATTCGATTATTGCATCTTAGGATGAGGTAAGTACATGACCCAAGTTCGTGTCGTGAAGTAATCGAAAATGGAAATCTTATTTATTATGTAACAAAATGCATACATTTGAAAATTTGGTCTGGTTGTTGACATTCTTTGCATTTTTTTTAGAATAATGAGGGTGGGATGTTTTAGCAATTTTTGGTATGAGAAAGGAGTTTTTAAAGTCATAGTCACTTACAATAAAGTTTTTTTTTGCATTACTGGTTTTGTACCTTAACATTCGATATAACTTGAATTTGGCCTTCAGAAAGCCCATTGGGTAAGGGAGGACAGAGTAGACACTGGACTTCATGCTGTAGTTTACTGAGGGTGGTGGTCAGTTTTACATTTACTGAAGATGCCATTTTTTTGTAAAGGCGAAAAGTTTCAAGCAAAAAAATCGTTCTATTCTTTCATTTCACTCGTGTATACAACGTATTATTGTTGTGCCAAACAGTTAAACATTAATTTCGTATTGTTATTCTTTGAAACTGTGGATAAGTATGCTTTGTAACATTGCGGTATATTGCAAGTTTGCATTTTATTGGGATTTTTGCATTTTGGCAATGTGTGGTTGTATGGATTCTTTATTTTTCTCTTTTTAATTTTTTTTTAATCGAGCCGTGCTTTGCTACGGCTTACTTTAGTTTCCATTATTTTTTTGTTCTTCCACTTTTAAATAAGATAGATTCAAATTTGTTGCATGTCTGTAGTACCAGATGAGAGAACTGCAATTATATTTCAGACAATGATTTGCAATAGACACTACTTTACCTCGTAATCTATGAAAGACACATGCCGCATTTCATTATATTTGTTATACGTGTGAACGTAGTCCACGTCGTCGGGGTAAAACGACGTGGCATTCACGGCGTCCACTGGGTAAGGAGGGGAGTTATGGACACTGGTCATCACTGCAGAGTCCTCAGGCTGGAGCTTGCTCAGACTAGTGGTCAGTGTCTCTTCCCCTCTGAGGCTGCTTAAGTCAGACCTGGGGCTGATCGGTCCAGGGGGGAGGGGTTTGCCTTTGGCGTCTCGGAGTTTTTCAAGGCGTACATATCCAGAGGAAGAGAGACTCGGGGATACCATGGGCTTGGACTCGGGCGATGACTTTACCCTGAATCTCGTGCCAGAATCGCTAGTGTTGCTGCTTTTAACAGCGGGGTAGTGTGTTGAAGTTAAGTTTGAAGATAATGGCGTTGGAGAAGGTAGACCTTTTGTGGTCTTCGTGGTGGAACGACGGTAGAAGTCGGATCGCATGTGGTCCTCTCTGTGGAAGCGACTCTTCGGGCTAGCTGGGATGTGGCTTGTAGGGGTGTGGTGACTGTCGAAAATGGAACGAGGCACGGGCGCTGCCTGGGGAAAAGCTGCTTAGTGAAGGCGATACGTGGGCATGTTGGTCCGAATATCCACTGCTAGTAGGGAAAGTTATCTCTTCATTTCTTGGCAGCGTGATGTATGTGCCAAGAGAATTGCCTTGTCTGTATACGGACCTATGTTCTGGAGATGTTTCGCTTGAACCAACCAAACTATCGTGACGAGAAGGATGTGTATTCATTAAATCCTCGCGAATAGAATTACGCATACTCCCACCGTCTCGGTTGAGACTAAAAGTACTGACAGAGCGAGATGATGGGAAAGCTGGTTTTGTCGAACGCGTCTCCTGATAGGAGTAGCTGCTGTCGTAACTGGACCTTGGTAAAGACATTGTCCTGGAAAACGTGTGGTCACCAAAACTAGGACTGGACGCAAGACTGGACAGGAATAATGGTTTTCTATAGCTTAAAACTCTGTTACTATCGTGCAGGCTAGGGTGTTTCTTTATAGTCATAATATTGGACTGATTACTTTGTAGTGCCAAGAAAACGTTTTTATCAGGAAGTAATTAAATGCTATTATTGATAAAAACAGATGTTACTTATTTAGCTTATATTGTCCGAATTCTCTCTTTTTCGGACACACGTTGTACTGGAGGACAGGGGAAAAATTATCTCAACGTAGCGTGTGTGTAGACAAACAATTCTTGTCGAAAAATGGATTAACAGTAACACTCGTTCGAAATCGAAATGCAACACGTGAAGCACGAAATTACACAGTATCTATACCTCTTGTCTAAAGTCTATGCCGACATAACGCTTGTATGGCGAGCCATTGCTTTAAAAAACACACTGAATTTGATGAAATAAATAATGAATAATGTGGACACACCAAGTAAGTCCCGTGTTTAGCTAAATAAAACAAGAGCCAGGCACACCCTCCTGAAAGACAGTTCCGAAATGATCGAAGATAAAATAGACCATGTCTTTTACATAGTTGTCGACATCGAAGTGCCAAAAACAAGGTAAACAAGAAACCTACATAAAAAATATGTATAATGACTGGTATCCTGATGTAGCAGATCTTTTTTCTGACCGCTTTCTTTCAAACTAGTTTACCAAAATGTCTATCTTCAACAAGTGAAGACGCATTAACTATGGTAAATACTATTTACATCTCTAAAGGGTTACGAAGATTTGTATCTATGTCACAAGCATTTAGACTTAACGCACAGCAACGAACGGAAACATAGATCGTAAACTTTTATGAGACCTTTGGGGTCCCCGGAGGGGAATGTTGTCATTCAAGAAGAAGAAAGTCGTTAACAGTGTAGTAACCCCTGCGGCTCATCATTGCGCAGTCTTCTTGATCATGAAATGCCGTTCCTTCCTGTGACTAAACTTCTTCTTTAAGATGAAAAAAGTCTCTTGAAGTTTCTATGATATTACATGTGATGCTGTACCTAGAGCATGGTTCCAACACTGTTTTTTGTTTCATGTTTATTAAATTATAGAATGATTGAAAATAGTTTCGATTCTATTCATTCAACTTCGTGCATAAAACACTGTAGGGTTTGATTATGAATTGCAAATAGAAAGACGCAGTGATGAACATACTAGGATGTTATTAATTATGTGAATCCAATTTAACGAAAAGTGCCCCATTTAAAAATGCAAGCACAGGTTCAAGATATTAGCACTATTTTGTTTTGTTTGTTTTATGTTATGTTACGCTTTTTATTTAAGATGAATGCTATGAGTAATTTAAAAGATACACAAATCTATAAGAACAGTTTTGGTACAATCGCCTCGCTTTTTTTAGGAGCGTTGAAGTAATGTGGTCGAGGGGAATAAAGTGTGTGAATTCATATCAATAGCGATCTTGCTTGTTGAAACTGCTTTTGCCCACGGGTTATTAAAAATATTAGACAAAAATAAAACAGCAACAAAAAAACAACAACAACAACAACAAAGAAGTGATCTCTTAGTATCTCTCTCTCCCTCTCTCTCTCTCCTTTTCCCTCTCTCTCTCTTTCTTTCTTTCTTTCTTTCTTTATTTCTCTCTGTATGTCAGTATGGCGGTATGTCTGTCTGTCTGGCTGTCTTTCTGTTTGTCTTTGTGTCTGCCTGTCTGTCTGTTTCTCACTATCTATCTCCCCCCTTCTCTCTCCCTCTCTCTGTATCTCTCTCTCTCTCTCTCTCTCTCTCTCCCCCCCTCTCTCTCTCTTTCTCTCTCTTTCTCCATTCGGCTTTTTTGTTCACTCCCTTACTATTTCCAGTAACTTATTCTTAGATCATTGGAGTTGTAGAGCAAAAAAGATCAATCGTTGCTTACCAATTTTTTGTCAAAGTTAATCCTGACATAGGCTTATTTCACTTGCATTGATTTGTCATTTCACTTTTATTATATATACAATAACTCTTTTGAAATTCCTGCATTACTTTGTGTTTACTGTATGGTTGTTTAGAATTGTTCAAGTTTGATACGCAATTAAAAGGAAACGTTAGAAGTTAGTTTTTAAAAAGTTTTCCCCAAAAAAATAGCGGTTGGCTACTGATGAGCCATCTACCAATTGAAGAACCAAATTATTATTTTTTTTCTTTAAAGTGTTAAGCGTTTGTGCTTCCGTGATTCAATCCTCCAAAATATCCATTTTGTCATACTTATGATAGATAATAATGTCGCAATGTCAACCACCCACACGTTCAAACATACACACACACACTTACACACACAATGTTTATCATAGTCGATTGACAGTCAGATCATACTCACCCTCAGCGGTTTGGTAACTTCAGAGTACACACGAACATGGTTATTATTCAGATGTTTGTTCTGATAAAGGTAGTTGTTGTTGTTGTGGTTGTTGTCGTGATAGTCATTTTCCAGATTTGTCGCGCCGTTCATGTTGCTGTAGTTGGTTCTTATGACAGTTACGTTATCTTTTGGTTTGACATTGGTGCCATTGTATCCTTCGCTGTCAAATACTTGAGACTTTGGCTCAGTGAGATGGTAGCCTTCATAGGGGGTGATGTTACTGTGGCGGAAATACTGCGAGCTGTAAGTCATCATTCCAAGATGTTGAGTGTGTAGAGCGCTGATATCCTTCGCTGAGAGTATGGGTTCAATTCCAAGCTGATGGTGGCCAGCATCAAGCGCTGTAACAAAATACAGAAAAGGAATCGAACATGTTAGTGTTAGTTTTAATCTAAATGCATAATTTACAGAAATGTCTCGTATAGGTTGCGAACGGAACAGACCGCAGGACAAAAGACATGCAATATTATTGCATTCTAAATTGAAAAATTGAAAAAAAAATGATTAAAAAAACATGACTATTTGGAAAACCGCTAAGCACACCAACGACAACAGATAATAGGTATCTTAGGTTCAACGGCCATAGTTATAGAGACAAGGGTGTACTTGCACATTAACTGATCCTATAGGAACCAAGTCTTGGACAAAAAGGGCAGGGAGGCAGAAAAGAATGATAGAGACACTTGTAGATACCACATGTGTACCATGAGAAAACCTTGCCAGAGAGATGAAGGATAGAGAAAAATGGAAAACAAATTTATAAAGAATTGATGTTCGACTGCGATCGACTAAGTGCAGTAGGTTTATTAGCTGCTGGTTGATGCTATTGAAATAATTATATTATGGAATTATTTGGGGAAAAATTTTGCAACGCTATAGTATTCATTCGAAGTAAAAATAGGTTTTGATTAGATTTTTTTCAAACACCTTGAAGGTACACAATTTAATGTAAAACCTTAGAAACAAAGACTTTGTTCTTACACACTTACATTTCAATCTTAAATTAAACCCTTTGTCTACAAATTATCATTTCTGTACATCGATCTAGACAGATAAAAAAATAAATGAATTGTGATGTTTTTAAGAATAATGAAATAAAATAAAAAAGTCATTCGAAATAAATTGCAATCATGGTTTTTTCCTTCTCTATTGCAGAATATTTTTTGACATCTCCTTTCTCAGAAACACTGACTAGTCTTCCGATATGTTTACTAATTTTTTTTCTAAAAGTGAGAAATTGGAAAAGTATTCAATAGATATATTGATCTTATTGATGTTTCCGGCAAAAGAGACATTCAGTTTTAAATCAACGTTCATAAATTTTTTTTCTAACATTTATGCATTTAACATCTTACGGTAATTTAGTCTCTACAGTAAACATTGTATCAATGATAGCGGTAGAGTGGTGGATTTAATGTATTTGTTTTGGGGATACTTTTTAAAAATAAAATAATAGTTTTCATTTAAAAATATATCAATTATACTATTTTCTGATCTCGCATTTATTTCATTTATAATTTACTTGATTTTCCTCGACCAGAATTTTTTTTTGGTCAGTGAAAAATGTTTGATTACTTAGAGTTGTAGGACCTAATACTTTTTTCTGTAAAGTTAAAATAGTAGGAAATAGTGTTTAAACGGCGATTTTAAATTTACTGAGGAAGTAAATTTTAGACCATCAGAATTTAGTGCACTTACAGCGCCCTATTAATTTCACTTGCCGAACCCGTCTTTCTTCTTAAATTTGCATGTCAGCAGTACTAATGAAATGACTTATTTATTGGTCAACTTTGTTGAAAGCCAGTTCAATGTTTTCACAAAAGCTAAACAAAATAAATTAGAACGGGGCTAAACTAGTACAATTCAGGACAGAAGTGTTACCAAGGCAAATTTACTGTTGATCTTCGATTGAGAAAATCAAGATGGATTTTGGTAGCAACTTAACAAAATTATACGTATCTGTGTGTCTCAGTCTCTAACAAGTATCACCTGTACATCTGTATTCTGTATTCTATATTCTACATTTTTGTGTCACTTTAGGTCTCTCTAACTGCCTGTATGTCTCTGTGTGTGTGTGTGCGTGTGTAAGTGTGTTGGTGTGTGCTTTGTCCCTTAGAGTGTCTCGATATGGCTTCTGTCTCGGTTTGGGTGGGGCTGTACTGTCTCTGTATGTCTATAAAGCCTGCTTGTCTGATTATGTGTCATTCTCTTGTCTCGATATGTTTGTCTGTTTGTTTCTCTGTGATTCTGTCTGACTATGTACAAGTAAGTCTGTCTTGTTCTATCTGCATATATATCCCTCCCTCTCTCAGACTCTCCCAAACAGATGGTCTAACCACCTCTTTGGGGAATTGAGTGTGATATGTTTGCCTATTTCTATGTCTACCTTGGTATCTCTCACTCTCTCTCTCTCTCTCTCTCTCTCTCTCTCTCTTTCTCTCTCTCTCTCTCTCTCTCTTTCTCTCTCTCTCACTTTCTCTCTCTTTTCCTTCAGATGATCTTAGTTCC
>RQTK01000409.1:335479-351364 GCA_003991915.1 Elysia chlorotica
CCCATCCTTTTATCTCTCTCTGTCTCTCTCGGTCTCTCTTTGTCTCTCTCTCTCTCTCTCTCTCTCTCTCTCTGTCTCTCAACTCACCAGCCTGGATGAGTTGAGTGGGGTCAGTCTGGTCCAGGGGTTGGTCCACAGTTCCACCTGCTGACCGCACTAAGTTGACCAGGGCTTGTCCATCCTGCCAGTCCCTCTGGCGACAAAAAAACCAGCACGACAACAATTATCTTGTCACCTAGCAGAGTGCAGAACCCCATCATCTTAAGGTCTTGGTGCGATAAAATCAACGAAAATAAAGATCCACAAGAATAAGAAGAATATTAAGAAGAAAAAGAGCAATGACAAGACCACGAGCAAAAAACATGAGCAGGATAAGAAGAACAACGGCGTGAACAAGAAAAAAAACAGATAGTTTCATTAAAACAAGATAAAATCAACGAAAACAAGGATCACATGAATAAGAAGAATATTAAGAAGAAAAAGAGCAATGGCAAGACTACTAGCACAAACGATTAGCAGGAAGTACAACAGCGTGAACAAGGGAAAAAAACAAACAAATATTGCCATTAAAACAAGATAAAATCAACGAAAACAAGGATCCACAAGAATAAGAAGAATATTAAGAAGAAAAAGAGCAATGACAAGACCACGAGCAAAAAACATGAGCAGGGATAAGAAGGATAACAGAGTGAACAATAAAAACAAATAGTGTCATTAAAACAAGACGGTAGAGCAAGTGTAGGGAGGGGGGGGGGGGCAAGAAAGGGTTAATTAAATGATGATGAAATAATTCTCTTGAGGTATAGTCAACTAGAAACGATATTGCTCAATCACCTAGGGATATCCTGTATATACGCACATACCCACTTATTGACAACAAAAAGATAAAATTAAAACAAAACAAAAAACCAACAGTGACAATATTAACAACAATGTTAGACAAAAGAGGAACAAGTATATTGTAAGGAGACCAAGAAAAAAACAACATCAAAAAGGAGGAGGGATAACTAGTGCAATTGGTATAGCAAATGATCTTAGGGTAGAACACCGGCTTCCGACGCAAAAGGTCTCTCTCTCTCTCTCTCTCTCTCTCTCTCTCTCTCTCTCTCCCCCTCTCTCTCTTTATTTCTCTCTTCTCTCTCTCTTTATTTTTCTCTCTCTCTCTCTCTCTTTCTCTCTCTGTGCAGCACGTACAATTGTCAGACGTCAGTCTCGGGATCTGTCCACTATATAACCTTGATGCTGATCTTATACGATAAAAATATAACCTACACATTCAATAAAAAAGAAAACATAACTCGGTGTGGGAAAGCACGGGAGTGGCTTCCAACTTGATAATGTGTTTTTACACATGTTTCCACCTATTAACAACAACAAAATAAAATACAACAAAAAACAATATCGACGTTGACAAATTAATATTTGAATAAAAAAGAAACAAAAATAATAAGCATACGAAATAGACATTGCGTGTATAAATGAATGTCAGTATTGTACGCTACAAGATGATAATTCTAAAAACAAACCTGGTTTGAAAAGATCTGTTAGAAATAATTTTGCTGCAAAGCCTTAATCACTGTCAGCATAATGTGATCGGCTAATACAAGAGTCCAAGTCTCCCCGCCCTGTCTGTGTGTGGCAGTGCATAACATTTTAAGACGTCAGTCTTAGGGCACTTTACAATTAAAAAAAAACAAAACACAGTGCTGACGTTGTTTAGCAACAACCTAACTCAAGTCAGCCACAACACCTTTAGATAAACGAAAATTATCACTCAAAGAAAGCAACAAAACACAATTTTAAAACATTAGATATGAGCTGAGTTGAGTTGGTTTTAACATCCTACATCAGCATTTGTATGTGCTGCCACACTCGAGACAGGGCGGGGATACCATGACTCATGTATCAACCGTTCACATTAAACTGACACCGAAATCGCCAGGGCTCGAACCCAAACATAATTGCGTCGGAAGCCGATGTTCTACCCCAGAGCCACCGCGCAAAGAAAAAAAAAAGAAAGAAGAAAAAAAAAAGTAACTGATATAATTGCATGTAGCATTACATGTGGATAAACATTCTAAACAGTAGACCTAAATATCTATGGCACAGGGCTTTTAACTGCATAGTAGAAATTATAACAAAAACTAGGTAATAAGTTATTAATTTTGTTACGTTATTTTATCATGAGGTTACATTATAAGACACTGCATTGCAATAATAAGATTAGGCCTACACCAGGCGACTGAGAGTAAATCAGAGAAGTTTTTTCATTTATTGTCTCTCCTCCTTCCTCTTATCCATAACAAAAACACCTCATGTAAAATCAGGTTGGATTAAGGAATAAGTCCAAACCATAATCTAAACGACATAACACATAATCCAAGTCAGGTGCTTTTACCGACATGCCCACCTATGCACTGTCTAGGCATATCTATTCATGTGAGAAAAATCGGAAATAATTCGTTTTGAGAGGAAGGTAAACATTGTCACGGAACAAGGATTTACGTCTGTTGGACCAAGACTGCACCGGCTCCCCAAATTTATCCAGAACAGAAAGACAATGTATTTGGTACGGGCTAAGAACTTAAAGAAGCCAACTGCCGCATGTGGTAGAGCATTGAGCATACAAACGGTAGGTATGCGGTTCGAGCCCACAAACGGGTAAAGCTGTTTTATGTTGGGTTGTGCAACCCCCTCCTCCAAAGTGAAGGGATCGGTGTCAACGGGAGTCATGGTATCCCCACACAGTCGAGTAGGTAGCAGCACGTGCAATTGTTAGAAATTGTTGGGACCCATCATCGTGTACAATACTGACTAGAAACAAATATGAGAAGGAAAACTAGGAAAGTACGTCTCTTCTCCAAATACAAAAATATATGACTATGTAAATACTAGGCTACATGCTATGAGTATGTGTTTTAATCCAACTTATGGCTAAAAACTCTTCATTCATCGAATACCGGGTCTTGAGCAGACAGAGATGATGATGGCACGCAACTCATCAATATAATTTGCCCAGACAACTTTTAAACAGTCTACATTTCTCCTTTTTTATTGGTTGCTCATCTGCTAAGACTAGCTAAATGGCTCTTCTTTGTTTACCTCTACTTCAATTGCCATCTATTTACCGTCATAAGCGCTTAATTCGATTAAAAGCCTGAAATCATGTTTCAACCAACAACGGGTTTAATAAAAGACTAGCCTGGAAAGGTGATAACATAGTAAAACCTCATTAACAAGCTTTGGCTAACATACAAGGAAGGTAGTATTTTATGTTCAGAAATAATGTTAGGAAATCAGTGGGAATAAAACATAGAATTCTAAACCGAAGAACCAAAAGAGAATTCCTGAAAGAAGCAATATGCTCCCCCATTCTATCTTATGAATATGTATACCTTCTAGTTCTACTCTCTATACTGAAAACAACCTTGAACCATGTCCTTTTTTCATTGTATTTTTTGTTTCTTTTGCCGTCCCAAAACAGAGCCGCACTGAAATAGTTTCTGTATGTCCCCCCCCCCCCCCCCAAAAAAAAAAAAAAACTACAAATTTTACACAGTAATCTTCCCCAAGGCAATGTCTATCTTGGACGGTAAGTACAAAATCGCCGTAGGTACAACTCGTAAGAATAATGAGAATAACAAAGCTAACGACGAGTCGTAGGCTACCAAGGCGATGTACTTATGAACCTATATCTCTAAAGGAAGTTTGCGCGTAGAACAGAAATAAATATCCGAAAACCTGTTTTGAAAAACGAATTTCCTCTATTTGGATCAGCAAGAGGGTGATAAAATCTAATGCTTGACTAGATTCTCTAATACCAACGCCTTCATGGGTAGCAGACAGGCTTGAGTGCTCCTTGAGGCCTCTCAGACTGGACAAATCCTGGTCATAGAAAGATAGCCTCTCTCTCTGTATGTATGTCTGTCTGTCTCTCTTTCTGTCTCTCTCTCTCTCTCTCTGCCCCTCTCTCTGTGCCTCTCTATGTCTTTTTTCCTACTTTCTTCGCGCTCTAATTTGCTTTCCTCTATTTCTCTCCCTTTCTCGATCTCTCTTTTCCTCTCTCTCTCTGTTTTTATACCTCTTTTTCTCTCTCTTCCTTTCACTCTATCTCTTTCTTCCTATGTACTACACTGTCTCTCATTCTATTATCTCTTTCTTTCTCTCTCTCTGTCTTTCTCTGTCTCTCTCTCTCTCTGCCTTTCTCTCTCTATCTCTTTCTTTCTCTCTAATTTCTTCCCTGTCTCTCATTCTCTATCCCTTTCTACCCCCTCTCCCTAACTCTATTTCCTTCTCTCTTTCTCCCTCCTTCCATATCTGTCTCACTCACTTCTCCTCTCTCTCTCTTTCTCTCTCTCTCTCTCTCTCTTTCTCTCTATTTCCTTCCCTGTCTCTCTCCCCCCTCTCTCTCTCTTTCTCTCTCTCTCTCTCTCTCTCTCTCTCTCTCTCTCTCTCTCTTAGTCTCTCTCTCTCTCTGCCTCTCTCTCTATCTCTTAGTCCCTCTCTCTCTCCACGCTTGGTCAACATTCCTGAATAACTGACCCCTTACACTCCAAGGCCGGTACTAGTTACGCCCGAATGGTCAATGTCCATTGTCTAGTCGATTCCGTTCCCCTCACTGGAATAATGTAAATAGAATGTAATGCAACATAATTCATTTTGTTTTTTATGTGAGGGACTGCTGTGGAGGTTAGATGGAGAAAAGGGGAGGGTGTGATTAATATTCAAAAAATATTCTGCCTATTAGATTTGCGTAAACATTGAAAAATATAGTGCCTGGTAAAACAATATATAGCCGATAAAGTGCTGATTTTGGACGTCAGACCAACTCAACCACAACTCAACAACTCTCTAGTCTTACCTGCTAAACCCCCCGCCTCCAGATGCCACATAAAATTGTCAGATGTTAGTCTTGAGGCCCGTCCACAATATGTATAGCCTATATAGTGCTGATGTTGGACGTCAGACCAACTCAACCAACCAACCCAACCCTCTGCATCTCCCACCCACACACTCAAACACACACACACTTACACACAAAATGTTTATCACAGTCGATTGACAGTCATACTCACCCTCAGCGGTTTGGTAACTTCACTCTCTCTCTCTCTCTCTCTCTCGCTAGAAGAATCGGTTAAAAGGAATTTGTCAAACGATAAATAGAAACCCATAACTAGATTTCTGTTACACTACCCATCGTAACATCTTATTCATCACCGACACCACAAAACGAATAATCTTTTCGGGCATAACTCTTGCTTATTACCCTACCAAGTCAAATGTAATATCAGAGATTATAGATTTAGCGATCCGTTTTACAAAAAGAATAAATATTATTGTTGATAATGGAAGCTAGCGTGACACGTCTTCACTCTATTTTTTTTTATATTAAACTTTAGGCGATTGGCGAATTTTCAGTTAGCTTTTACCACCTTTTAAAGAAGGGAACATCGCCTTAATTATCACGACCAACATCTCCGTGAAACCCTTTTACTATTTCACACTCTTTTGTTATACCATAGACTTAATGCATCGCATATTTTAGACGTATAATTCGTATACATAGCTATGTAATATAGCCATCTGTGTCGTTTTCACCTATTTAGACATCCTCTAACGTCAAAATAAATAATAATTCACTTATAAAGCGCCAAAATCCACAGTAGTGCTTTATGGCGCTTAACATTAATAAAAACACTCACATACTATCTGAACACACACACACACACACATTATATCTATGAATCCCAGAGATACCACAACATCGTCCTAAGTATACGCTTTTCTAAACAAGAAAGTTTTTAGTTTTCACCTATTTAGACATCCTCTAACGTCATGCTTCGATTATTACTCTCCTTGCTGGTAAAGGCTGGTTAGATTACACAACTTAATTGATGCGCTTGGAGTATAAAGGAATTTTTTCTCAGGTTGAAGAGGATAAGCATCAGTGAGGAACTTAGTCTAGCGTGCCAGGGTTGAAGCACATTACAAATTTCACAATGATGAAGTTTATTTTTGTACGCAAAAAAACAACAACTCATTTTGCTCAAGATGTTACTAAATCACTGTGTACAGCGTAATGAACGTATACTAGTTTGTTTGTACAATAACAAAATCTAAAATATCTAAATATTCTATCTCGCGTTCAATACCATTTTCAATATCATGTGTAGGATGACCATCGGTCACATTTTACTAGCATTACAAATATTATTTTTCAATTTCCCACCAATCTAACTATGTATAAGCATGTTTCCAACTTTAGAAGTTTTATAACGTTTTATAAAATCAGGGAACAACAGCAAGAATCACAATATAAACAAGACCTTCAAAAGGCTGATATTCATAGGCTTCATGCAGTTTACCTAGAGTTAACTCAAAACAACCAGATGGTAACACTAATAAAAGGTTAAAGTTAGTTTACCAAGCAAGAGTAATGTCAAATTTTAATGGTGCGGCTTATTCTTGTTTTCAAAAGAGAACAAAATCACAGACGTTTGAAAGTTTGTTTTGTACTTCAAAATGATACTATGAATTATTAACAATGTATGAAGTATCTGCTTGTAAAACACTTCACATCCACTGCCTTAGGAGCTAAACAGATGGGCACACAATAAAATACAAGAAATTTAGACTTCTTAAATTAAGTCTAAGCAAAAAGATGAGAGGCGTGCCGTGTTCACCTATGTCCGCTCTAGGCCCGGCATTTGATGAATGCATCAATGAATGAATGAATGAATGAATGTCTTCCATCAAAACGATATGACTTTTACTAATTATATTTGCTATTTGCAAATGTTTTACAAATAATGCGCAGTGAACTTGGCATACAACTTGATTTGAAATCAAAATATTCTTAAAAACGGTCACTCCAGTATAATGATTGAAAGGTTTTTCTCGATGTACACGAATGTATGCTATGACAACTAATTTATGAAGATGAATGCAGACAACTTATTTACCTCTTCCCATAATCCGTAGCTCAAGATGTATGTATACTAAACACATCAGAACCAATACACTTTCACAAATAAACATACATTCTGAACAATATTGTATATATCTAGATCTAGACCTACCTTTTAGGCCCGTAGCATCATCAAGAAGGGAAAATAATCCTAATCTTGTCAACAAACCAGCGCGAATGGAACGACACACCAGAGAAAATGATTATTAGGAATTCCAAGGTATTAGGTGTAACACCTACACTAAGCGCTGGCAGCTCCAACGGAACCTAAAGAATCCAAGACACACAACCTGACACGGCCTGGGTTAAGTTGTGGGGTGCCTTGCCCTGATAGATCTAGACTCGAGAGGCTCTCGGTCTAAGACCTGCACTATAGAGCAGTGCGACGATCACTGAACCATACCAGAGCCGACAAAATCTGAAAACAATTATTACCGGGGAATTGTGCTAATACTTTGTACATGAATTGCTGAGGATTGAGTTGACTGCGAGACAAAACCAGTCCTGACTGAACTTTACCGCTTCCAGATACAAAATATAATACTTTAATTGATTATTTACGAAGTTGTTTTTTTTTTTATTGATAAAGCGAAGACCCCGCCTAGCTTGACGTCTCTTTGGTCTAAACAAAAATTCCTTTACGGACACGTGACCCCAATAGCGGTATACTAGGTACTGAGTAGGTCCCATTAAAATACTACCATCGACCCAACCACTTACAAATCTATTAAGGTCTTAGAACAGGTACTGTACACATAATAATGGTAGTGCGACATCACACATAAACACACACTCTCTCTCTCTCTCTCTCTCTCTCTCTCTCTCCCACACACCCACCCTCACACCCTCAGACCCACACACCCCCACACATACACAGACAAACAATAGCGACAGCGCAGAGCGATGCGTCGCAGGCAGCCCGCCCCGGTGCTCAGGTAACGGTGCATGTTTAGACCTAAAAGGTATTTATTTCCAGGGGTCTGTAATAATTATATAGTATCGTTTTAAGTAAGAATTAGGATGTGGTGCACTTGTCAGGCCGGCATGAAACTCGGAGACGTCAACATCCCACCCCACGTCATTATGTCCTTCCGTCTCTCTCCTCTCTCTCTCTCTTTCTCTTTCTCTCGGTTTGTGTGCACTTTCAATCCTCTCTCCCTCTCTCTCTCTTTCTCTACCTACATATATATACAAATGTACGTTTTTAGACGTGTGTGCATCAATGATTTTCATTCAAGATAAAGTAATAACGTGTACAGCCACAGTTTCTGACGCATTTAAAACGAGTATCAGTAGAATATAGAAAATGTTGACACATTTTTTTTCCTAAGGATAGAACGGCAAACAAATTACCCAAACAGTTTTAACATCATAAATGTAAAATTACGAAACAACCAGTGGTAGTTTTCCTCTAAATGCCGATGATGTTTTACTATAATCATCAGAATGTCTTTCTTCATTACGAAAATAACTTTGGTTACCTTAATGCACACTTGCAGCTAGTTAGGTAGCCTATGAGTGGTACATAGATTAAACTTCTCTTTAAGAAAGCAGGTTTTTTTTACTTAAATAAAAAGATGCATTATGTAAGTCTCTTCGCCAGCTCAGAGATGAACTGAACACAACTTCAAAGTTTAAAACGTTTATTTTGTTGCGAAATACTACAGTGGTATCATGAAATGAATATATCGGTTCAAATACTATGAATGTTCAAATAATGCAGAGTATTCTGAAATGTTTAAAGTCTAAAGTATTAATAATGAATCAGTGTATAGAAACGCAAACTATGATTTGTTTATAGTTTATTTACGATTTTTTTAAATTTTAAAACAACCCGCTACACATATTTTAAAACTGCCAATAGATCAGCGAATTAAGATATAAGGCAGTGATTATTCTGTTGCAAAGTTTTTTCCTTTTGTTTTGAATTTTTTAAAACTGAAAACACAAACAAATCAATACACTGTTACACGTTACTTGGTTTAAAAAAAAAGAAATATTAATTTTGTGTATCCCCAAAAATAGAAATAGATTGGTTCAAATATCAGAGAATCCTTGTTCTATGAAATCTATCTATCTATCTATCTATCTATCTATCTATCTATCTATCTATCTATCTATCTATCTATCTATCTATCTATCTATCTAATGTTACTTGATTTAGGAAAAAAAGTATTTTTGTATCCCCAAAAATATAAATAGTTTGGTTCAAATATCAGATAGTCTTTGTTCTATGAGTTTTTCTTCTTTGATTTCAACCGTTACAAAACCTTTCCTTCATGCTATGTGAAATTTTACAAAATGTCGATCGATCGTACGTTATAATCATTCTGTTTATTTTTTTTCTTCGTTGTTGTAAATGAATAAATATTTCCCTATTATGTATATGCGACTGAAACGCTTATGAAATGACAAAGAGTTGGGCAAAAGTAACTAAGATAACAAAATTCAAAACTTATAACAAACACACATATATAGAATTAATATTATGGTTCTTCTGGCAAATACTTCCTAATCAATAATAAATTGCAATCACAAAAGCAAAATCGATGGCATTGCTTAAGATCGAATCGCACTTTTAACATT
This sequence comes from Elysia chlorotica, assembly GCA_003991915.1. Taxonomy (NCBI): domain Eukaryota; kingdom Metazoa; phylum Mollusca; class Gastropoda; family Plakobranchidae; genus Elysia; species Elysia chlorotica. The sequence continues at coordinate 345,033 of RQTK01000409.1, forward strand.
CTCATAGAATATTATGGCGGGACTATTGTGAAGGTGTTGGTTGAAAACTAATTAAAAGTAATGATTAAGAATATACCTCACAGCATTACGTTAAAAGGGTATACGTTTTTCTGTTGTGATCAGACTCATTTGATCTTAATAAATATTAATGATTTCACAGAATGTGCAGCAAATTTCAAATTGGTAGGTCTCATTTACTTTTCCGAAAATCCATAACTGAAGTACAACATTAATAAACGCATGCATACGAAAAAAGACACAAACATTATGATTGATAAATAAACCAAAAACAGCAGAAATGCCCATTTGACATAACTAGTGAACATCGGAAAAAAGTCCGGTATTTCTTTAAATAATCATGATAAGTAAATCGCTACATATTCATAGTAAAAAAAAAAGTTCTTAATACATACCAATGATTAGGAAATAAGTGTAAGCTTCTCTCTTTAACATCAAAATCCAACTAGCCACATCCTAGATCTACGTAAACTTTCATAGAAATATCAATGTATCCATGCGAATAAAAAAGGTTAGGTACATTAATCTGTTAAAGCTTTACGGACGGCAAAACTAATGTTAGATGTTTTTTACTTCTTGTACTTTTACATTCCCCTCTTATTCTTTGAATGTAGGATTTTTTAGGGTGCGCTTTAGTTTATAAATATTGAAGGAAATAATATTGTCAAAAACGCGTCTTTCATATTGTGCGGTCAGGAGAAATATATGTAAGGGGTAGACCGCCAGGTTATGTGTGGGTGTCCTATTATAAATAAGGGGAAAAATAACCCTAGACCTTCAGTTTAAGGGTGGGTATACGGTGTATTAATAACACACAAAAGTTGTATATCTTTAGGTTGAGAGTGTGTGTCATATGCAGAAAAAAGAGAAGCGGTAGATCATAAAGTTTGGTGTGCAAGGCGTGCACAAAATAACAACAACGTATCATTATTCGTGGACTCGGCTTATGTAACTCGTCCAGCAACAAGAACATTTTGTCACCTTAGTTGCGTAATACCTTTTCTCATCTTATGTTGTAAAAGCTTTTTAATCTTTAGTATAAACAAGATATACCATTACACAATTTGTGGTGACGTTTTGCAGGATTTAGCGAATGCATGAAAGTACAGCAAACATAAAACAAATTATCTTTTATATCTTTTTATCCTTTTCTCACGTATTTAAATTTAATTCCTTTTTTCTGCATTTATCTTTGCTCTTATCTTACAACCCTTTATTTGGTGTGCCCTTTTCCACATTTAATTTATCTATGTCACAAACACACTGCACAATTAAAATATATTTCTGTCTCTCCCATCACCGCACACTATTTTGGAGTTTAATAAGATGTGACGATTTTTTAAGGGGAATTGTGGTGGGGTGGAGTTGGAGTTGAGTTGGTTTAACGTCCAACATCAGCAATATATAGACTATATTGTGGACGGGTCCCAATACTGGCGTCTGACAATTTTATGTGCTTCTACACACGAGACAGGGCGGGGATACCATGACTCCTGTCTCAACCGGTCACATTATACTAACACCGACCCAACCAGTAGGGAGCGAAATCGCCTGGGCTCGAACTACGGACCTTTTGCGTCGGAAGCCGGCGTTCTACCGCAGGGCCACCGCGCCCCCCTGAGGGTGGGGTACCCATGTGTATGCTTTGTCACCTCCATTCCTGAAAAATAACCCTGTGTGAATTTCGTGCTTGGCTGCCCTCTCAAGCTAAACATAAGACCTGATTCTAGCAGTAGTAACACCCACCTAGGCAACTATAAAAGTACAACAAAAATGATGAATGGCGTATTTTTAAATTAGTTTTACCAGCGGAAAAGGGCCATATAAAATTATTTTACCATATGAGGTTAAAAAGGCCGTAAATCCAGAGGTCAGGTCAAATATAATACTTGAAAAAAAAGACTATTTACGTGAAACGGATTAGGTGAAACAGTACGTAATTTTATCATTGATCATCATCTGGTATTGCTACATCTCAATGGGGATTTTCAGTTTCATCTAACATTCAAGATAGCTTTTTCTGAAAGCATAATAGGATGGTTAAAAAATAATATTTATATCGCCCATGTTGTACAATGTAATGTTGATGAACATCATCGTTATGATTCATTATTTACTATTATGTACTAAATTCTTTAGATGCTGCATTCTCCGTTTCCATAAATTATAGATTATACCACAAAAAGCCAGATCTAGCTAATGAATACGACTACAATCTGAATCAATTGGTCGTTGGTGATGGTTTTTTCCCCTTTAAAATGCATAATTCATGAGTTAATAGTTTGAATTATAAAATCCCAAATATGCAGAAGGACGGAGAAAGATTTCAAGTTGCATGGACACTGGAAAGGCCAGTGGTGGTTTTGATGACCTGAGGTCATTCTAGATGGAACCATGCTGGTATTTGACCTTGGCTGCGACAGGTACTGGCCGAATAGTAAAGAGCCTAAAAGCACTGCCTCCTCTCATACAAACCATATGCTTAAAAAATAAAATTGATCGTGCGTTTGTGTGTGGGAGGAAAAAAAAAGTGTGGGGGGGGGGGGGGGGGGGGGGGGGGGACTGGTAGAGCGTGTGGCTTCAAATCAAACGTCCCAGCTTCAGTCTGCCCTCCGATTAGGCCATAAAATCCTCCCTTTAGACTAATGGTTGGGAAAGTGAGTTAGTTCGTTTCCTAAAGTCTAATTTCAACAACAAGGCTTTATTGTGGATGGGTCCCAACAATAAAATATGGCAGTTTTACGTGCTACTTTACAGAGACAGGAAGAGGATATCATGACTCTTGTCACATATACTGACACCAAACAAAACAAAAAAAAACAGTCCTGGACAAAATTGAAAATGGACATGTTGTCCTACAATTGTTTATTCTGGGGTCATGTCTGTATAGTAAATATGATGGGCTGCGACATAAACATCATTCTATTAATAAATGTGCCTCTCCGTGGCAGCGCATAATTATAACAAAAACTGTTAGAGTATCTAATCTTATCTAAGTCTAGGGGCTCGTCACCGTATATGAATAGGATCATTAAGTGGAACCTGGTTGACATTAAAAGAAGGAGAAAGCTTTTCTCCTAGACCGAAATTACACATAGCATGCCTCAGCCGCCTACATCAAAGTCGCCAGACTGAGTTCTTTACGAAAGAATGAAGCTAAACTTAACACGGTGTTTGTGTGTTAGAGAGGATAAGGGAAAGGGGAGACGAAATCAGCTGAACTGGAAATGGCTGGTAAGAAATAACAATGTTCAATGGAATTTCGTTAGAAATACATGTGAGGGCTTTTTTTTTAACCTAAGTTAAGGTCACCTTATCTTACTAAGCTTAAAGAATAATAGGTAGTGGGGGAGTGGTGGGAGTGGAAGAGGGGTGGTGTGTGTTAGACACTTTGAGTCTTGTTTAGTTTGAGATTTCGCCGCAGGATATTAAAAATGAAAAGACAACTTGGGGACTAAACACAAAAGTTATGTAGCGTGAATATCTAAAAGCCTATGAACCTGACTGAAAGTAATCAAACCGGCTAATAATATACAATGAATTGAATTTGAGAAGACACTCTGAATAACAAGAAAAAAAAGCGCCATATGCCTATTTCTGGCGTACTTGAAGCCTTAATCTAAAAAAAAAGCTGTTAAAAACGTTGCGATCACTATAGAGTTTAATTTACCTGACGAATAATTAATTTATTTGAAGTGCTAGTATCTAAATCGGGAAGTGTTTTAGGCTCAGAGCTGAATTTCGGAAAACGAGAAGACGCAAAATCACCACTAATGCCTATCAAGTTATAATTATATAATTATTTCAGAAATAATGAATACCAAACCGCTTGTTGCTTAGTGTCAACTCGTAAGTTCCAATTTTTAATTTGAATAAAGGAATGACTTTTCTCCTGGACACTGCTATTGTCTCGGATTTTTTTGGTTTAACCTAAGTACAACTTTCTAGCTTTCTTTCACGATCGTATTTTATCTATAGACCATTTTCGGTTTCTGCCATAAGGACGGCACGTCACCATATCTGACATTGATGATATAACCGCTCACTTGTCATCCTGCTATGCTTTTAACTGTTCGTACAATGTTTTCGGTAAACAATGAGGATATACATAAAGATAGAACAGAAGCCTTCACTGCCCCTTGCTTTATTGTACGTAATTACTAAATTCAATTTCAAACTAACTGCAACTGTTTGTTATTATCGTAAAATATTTCCCGATTATGCAGCAACTGTTTGTTATTATCGTAAAATATTTTCCGAATATGTTTATATTTTCTAACAATTGCATGATATTTCCATACGCCACTTTATCGAACGCTTTGAATTGTGTATAATCGATTAAAGTGAGAGAACTATACTTCTTGCTAAATTTCTGGTGCTCTCTAATTCATTGTCGTTAGCATATGGTATACATGCAATTTGTTGTTATTTTTGGCTCTCGATAAAGCCACATTGTTCTAGGGCAATTTCTGGTTGATATTTTACATTGGAACCTAGGCCCTCATCATTATCGCCTGCAACATAATTTTCGTGATGTGGCTCATTAAACGTATCTGTCTGTGTAATTCACACTCCGATGCTCCTGACTTGGGTGTCTTTTAATAGAACCAGACGTCTTCAAATCATAAGAGATGTTTTAAGAGCCATAAATTTAATTGAATAGAAATGTTCACTCCTACTTCTTTTAACATCTCGACTGTCTACCGATTATGTCGTCAGGCCCATTGGTTTTTTTCAAGACACTTCCTCGACATTGGGTATCTCACATCATCTTGTCGAATTGGTGGATCGTCTAACTCTTTCCAGGAAACAATTCATTCATTTCTTTCAACATTGTTCCGCTCTATATTTTAAAAATAAATTTATTTCTCTGATTTCCTTTTCTTGCTCAAGTATCCCTTCATCTTTTGAATTTATACATTCTGAAGTCGAAGATGGCTTTTTTAGATCAAGAAGATACGCGTATGGTTTTGTTTCATTAACTAAGTAATAATTTGGTCCATGGATGCATATACAGTTTACCTTTAAGATTACATGTATTATCGAAAAGCGAATCTTGTTACAATAATAATAATAATAATGAAGATCATTTTTAAGCGCTTTATCCCAGCATAGCCGGCTCAAAGTGCTTTACATAGTTAAGACGAGACAATTTATCAGCCATTCACACACATTATAAGGCAGTTTTGCACATAAAGGACATGATACATGAACAGCAAAGAAATATTATGAAAAATGAGTAAATTACACAAATAAAGAAAACATTAATAAAAATTAAGAGGAAAAATCCACTGACAAGTGCATTGTAAATAAGTAGGTTTTTAGGCCTCTTTTGAAACTATCAAGTGAGCTGCACTTGAAGCTTGCCCGCCAGACGTTACACACACACTTTTGATTTACGACCCCATACGATAATGGGAGATCCTCAAAGCTGCAACACAAACAGTTCATTTTCGTATACATACCACCACCATCACCACCACCACAACCAGCACCATTACCACCACATGCGATCGGTAGAGGCACAAGTCATGGTATCCACTTACTGTCACTACGTGCCAACACGTACAAAAATACAAAGTGATAATCTTGGGACCCGTCGACAATATAGCCTATACTTTGCGGGCGCTGAACGCTGGATTGCCACCACCTCTACCAATCATGACAACTACTAGGGGGGTGGAGGTCGGTAGCCCTTGGGAAGAACACCGGCTTCCGACGAATGAGGTCCGTGGATCGAACCCTTACCATGTTACACCCTATTTGTTGGATCGGTGTCAGTCTAATGTAACCGACTGAAACATGGTATTTTCGCCCTGTCTCGTGTGCGGCACACATAAAAATGTCAGACGTCAGGCTTGAGGCCCGTTTAACCAACTCAACTACAACATCAACAAATTGATTGTTAAAACCCCATTCACCGAGTAACACCGTAACACAGTAACTCTGCACTCACCGTGAAGTTCCCAACGACCACTGGTTGCGTCCTGGCGGCGACTTGGCGCAGCGTAGCGTCATAGCCGGGACCCCCAACACGTGTGAAGTACGACAGGTACGTTATGGCTGACAACTCGTCCAGGTCTGGGCTCGCCAGATGCTCAGGTCGCAGCACCAGGGGGATGTTGAACGTCTGGCGGGCAAGCTTCAAAGCGGACTGGCAGTTCTCTAGTCTGGGATACAGAAAGGTTGGTAGATGGAGTAATGGATGGATTTAAATTATTGATGATATTGATGATGATGATGATGATGATGATGATGATGATGATGATGATGATGATGATGATGATGATGATGATGATGATGATGATGATGAT
>RQTK01000409.1:351371-410974 GCA_003991915.1 Elysia chlorotica
TAATAATAATAATAATAATAATAATAATAATAATAATAATAATAATAATAATAATAATAATAAAAGAAGAATAACAATAACAATTTAGGTTAGAGCCTCGGACCTACTGTTTGCCAATCCAGCGCCTTACCAACTGATTATATTTGATGGGTATCTTCAAAAAAAGTTAGTATTACACCATAAAGCAACTGACAGTTCCCAGAGCCTTGGAGATACATAGAGTTCGTCTTTTTGTTTGGCGCTTAGTGTTTGACGTCAACACTGTATTTTAGAGACTTTCTATTATTATAGAAGGTACTTTTTATTTGTTTGTTCGTTTGTTGATAAAAAAAGGCTTTTAGGAAGTAGGGTAAAACTGGATACCAAGATATTGGTTTTTATAGCAGCTATCAGACCATTCAGATATGTTTTGATTTAGTACCATACCGTGTCGTAATTATAGGAAAGCTTGATTCCGGTTCACGAACATCGTGTTCAGTTTGAACTATTAATTTAGTGAATCTTAAGCTTCACAATGTAATGGACACAGGAGACAAGTATCAAGCGGTCATACTACTATACGGTCCAAACGTCTTTAGCTCGTTCCCACTGCAGGAATGAGAGATGATAAGATTTTCATCGGATCAGTGAGAAAGCGTCAGTGTAAAACGTTAAATGAATAAAATAATATTAAAGGATAAATATAACTTATTTTATTTAATTGTCATTATACATGATATATGGAATGTCCTGCTAGGGTAATAAGTCATCTTCAAACCACTATTTTTTCAACAACAAAAAAATAATGGCGTCCTTTGGGAAAAATTACCCTAGTTTTAGAACAACCTTACAACTTTATTTGTAAACTCAAATGCCTATGTAAAGCTATTTTGATTATAACTATTGAGTAGGATATCATCGTATATTATAGAAAGGTGCCCATTTTGTATATTATTTTTTGAATCATTACTCCTATATCTGATGAGTATCAAAAGAGAATAAAAAAAATACTGAGAACAGCGCACATACTTTAAAAAAGTGAGGTTGGAAACTGATATTATAATAATAATAACATGATAAGTCGAAATTGTATCTGTCTTGATTTTGTCCTTTACTGGTTGATCGGTGTCAGAATTATGTGGCAGGCTGAGACAGCGGTCACGGTATCCCCGCCCTGTCTCTGTGTAGCAGTATTTACCTTTTTCTGACGTTTTTTTCCATTATCAGACATATAGACGATATAGCTTAGTTGCTAATTGTGAACGAGACACAAATAGACTAAACTAAATCAAAATTAAATGATTTTGCCTAAAATCATTTATACGTAAACTTGAAATGCGTGATTCTTGGGACCGTCCAAAATATTTAATTTATATATTGCTGACCGTGGACACTTTTAACAACAAACGAATTCACTGCAGGACTTCAAGGGACGCGTCGACAAACAAACCTTGCTGCCAGATTGTTCGTTAAAAACTCTATTTTCTCTGAATACAAGACATTCGATCTCGTCATACTAATTGGTAATGAAGTTGATCAATCCCATACAAGACGTTACATTTGTATTGATATCCAACTTTGGCCCTAATGGTGAGGTCTATGTTCTAATGTTATCATATTACTCACTGCAGCGTTATCCTGTCATACCAATCGGTGGTGGTGAAATTGATCAATCCATTACAACAGGTTACATAACAAATGTATTGTTAATGTTGGACAACTTTGACCCTGATGGTGAGAACTATGTTCTAATGTTAACGTATTACTCACTGCAGCGCTATCCTAATCGGTGGTGAAGTTGGACAATCCGATACAAGACGTTAAAACAGTATTGGTGGTCGACTTTGGCCATACCATCATTTCAGTCGATGGTGATATTCGTCAATTCAATACAACTGTATTAGTGACCAAGTTTGACCCTGATGGTGAAAACTATGTTCTAGTGTTTAGCTATTACTCACTGCAGCGCTATCCCATCATTCCAATAGGTGGTGAAGTTGATCAATCCCACACAGGACGCTACATTGCAACTGTATTTGTGGCGAAGTTTGACCCTAAAGGTGAGATCTATAGTGAGATCTATGTCCTTAAATATATATATTACTCACTGCAGGGCTATCCCGTCATTCCAATCGGTGGTGAAGTTGATCAATCTCATAAAAGACGTTTGCATTGGTGTCCAACTTTGGCCCTAAACGTGAGATCTATGTTCTACTGTTAACGTATTACTCACTGCAAGGCTATCCCATCATTCCAATCAGTGGTTAAGTTGATCAATCCCATACGAGACGTTACATTTGTATTGATATCCAACTTTCGCCCTAAACGTGAGATCTATGTTATGATGTTAACATCTTACTGCAGCGCTATCCCATCATTCCAATCGGTGGTGAAGTTGATCAGACCCACACAAGAAGTTACAACTGTATTGGTGGACAACTTTGGCCCTAATGGTGAGATCTATGTTCTAATGTTAACATAATTATTACTCACTGCAGCACAATCCAGTCACTCCATTCGGTGGTGAAGTTGATCAACCCCATACAAGACGGTACAACATTAATGGTGTCCAACTTTGGTCCTAATGGTGAGATATATGTACTATTGTTAACATATTAGTCACTGCAGCGCAATCCAGTCTTTCCAATCGGTGGTGAAGTTGATCAACCCCATACAAGGCGGTACAACTGCATTAGTGGCCAACTTTGGCCAACTTTGGCCCTAATGGTGAGATCTATGTTCTAATGTTAACGTATTACTCACTGCAGCGCTATCCCATCATTCCAATCGGTGGTGAAGTTGATGAATCCCATACGAGACGTTACATAACAACTGTAATGGTAGCCAACTTTGGCCCTAAACGTGAGATCGATAGTGAGATCTATGTCCTTAAATATATATATTACTCACTGCAGGGCTATCCCGTCATTCCAATCGGTGGTGAAGTTGCTAATCTCATAAATCTATGTTCTAATGTTAACGGTATTACTCACTGCAGGGCTATCCCATCATTCCAATCAGTAGTGAAGTTAGTCACTGAGCAGTCTGGAATGACGGCGTGCAGCCAGGCCAGGAGCCAGGCCTTGTGCTGGGTCAAGGCCGTCCCGCCCACCTGGTACCGGTGCACGAGGGCCCACACCAGGGCCAGCACCAGCTTCAGCTCCGCGCTCAAGATGTCGCTGCTGTCTGAGGACAGTATAAGTATATAACCATAATGATGTGACAATAAAATAATTATATTGTTTTGACATTATTATTAAGTAAGATTCCCGTGCAAGTGCTAAACATAAAATCTATTCGTCAATGTCCGAGAATTGTCTTCTGCGACGAGCGGGACATACTGGGGTCTTTGATATAGCGTTGGTCTCCTAATCGGGAGACCCCTGGTTCGAATCACACGATCAGTCTCAAATGTATTTATCCAATTTTGTCACCTACTCGTTGGGTAGGTAGCATTATATATAGTGATCGGTTCAGAAAGGCAGGTGCGATGGTATTCAATCGGATAATGTCGACAATTTTAAAATGAAAACGTGCATATAATTATTTATTATGTGTCAAACATTTTTCTTTTTCGTAAAATTATAAACACAATAACATAGATATAACAACTCAGATAAAATACACATACATCTAAGTACTCATACAATACAAAAACATACATTGTTTCCTACCTATATTTATGAGTTTTACTCCATCTTTTCGAAGTGCATCCAGGGCTACTGTTATGTTCTGCAGTTTCTGGTACTGGTTGGAAGGACGTGGGACAGCACCTGGAACCCTGCATTTGGGATTAAGCGTAAGTGTGTTAAAAAAAAAGTGCACATTTGATTGAGAAATTGAAGATTCCCTCTTGTTTCACAAAGTCCATAGACCAACAAATCGACTGCCCTACTATAAAACTTGATGGATGATGGTTCAAGCTGGGATTAAGCATTAGTGTGATGAACAAATAAGTGCAAGCTTGATTGAGAAGTTAAAGAATCCCTCTTTATAACTTGCATGACAAAATCCATAGACAACAACGTCACTGCTCTACTATAAAACTTGATGGCTGATGGTACAGTTCAAGCTGGGATTACGTTTAAGTGTGATAAAAAAATAAGTGCAAGTTGGATTGTGAAATAAAAGATTCCCTCTTTTTTTACTTGCGTTACAAAGTCCCTAAACAAACAACTTCACTGCCCTACTATAATACTTGAGGGAGTGTATGATACAGTTCAGGCTGCCAATGGCAAGCTAACATCTTTAATTAACAGGCAAGATGCTAAGGTTTAGTTATAAAAATATAACTACTTACATTACAAAACAATCTAGAGGAGACAGTTAACATTTCAAAGAGTAAAATGTCGAATGAGTTTGAATGAACTATTGCAAATGAAGTAACATCGCCTCTATTCATTTAAATTTTGGTAGTTTCCGTTACGTCTTTATCACGTTAAAAACCGGTACAAGTGTTGGAAGCAGTACTTCATTCATCTTGTATTCAATATTGGTGAATTTATTACTTTATTGCACACACAATAATTTTCGGAACATTTTAGCCGATGTCACGTTTTGAACTAATATAGGAGGCATTTTAACTTTCGGTCAAAGCGTAATAATAATTATTGTACATGGGAGAAGGTTTTTTCTGGTTTAAACCGTTACCTTTCAATTGTCACTATGTACATATATACCAAAAAAAGAGTAATATCGCATTTTTTGGAAAGAGAAATCTGTTTGATATGTTTCACAAATAATAAACCGTTTTGTGTATATAACTTTATTAATTAATATTTAAAGATTGCATCAAATGAAGGTCGCAATAGAAAAATTAATGCCACATAAAAACACTGCGCACAAAGCTCAAAACATGTTAAGTAAACTGAGGGCAAAATGAATGTAAAATAGTGTTCAATCAAAATGAATTGTTTATCTATAAAAATACAGAGAAATAAAAATGCAAGCATATTTAATCGTTTAATTACAAACAGTTAGGGTGAATTTGACATTGCCTGTATTTAGTTGGACCATTGTACGTTATTGTACAATCAATACACACAAAAATAATGATTCGAAAGCTTCTCTTTTTTAACTAAATAGTATTGCATTTTTATCTTGTGGAAAACAAAAGTAGAATAGATGGAACGGCAATACAAAAATAAAGTAATTTAAAGACAATAAATTAGAGAAAGATTCATTCTGTTGCCAACACGTGTAGAAAGAACAAGGGCATCTCCTGATTCTTTACCACTAAAAGTTTTATGATCAGTAGTTCTTTATATGTGTTGACTTAACGATGTCACATCTTGCCGAATATTGTTTGGTGTGAAAAGACATTTTATTTCAAAGATAGCGAGCTTATTTTTTGTGGGTTAATCTGGATTTTTTTCATTCTGTTTTACTTTTTTTTTATTAAAGTTTGGAAAAACTCTAAACGTAGTGCGATTACATGAGCATTGCTGGCAAACTACTGTGAGTGACTCCATTGAGTTAATGTTATTGACCAACACTAACTTCTTGACATTATAAATCAAAATGTTCTATCACAACATAGACAAAGAGGACTGTTATACCTTTGTCCTTCTAAATATATATACCACTCACTTCTCTTTAGTCAAAGCTTCCACTAAAGCAACCAGGGTCACGCCATCAGACAGGTCCGTCCTGACGTCATCGATGACGATGCCCCTGGGCCGGAGACTCTCGTTGACCCAGTTGGAGAAGGTGTTCCTCTGGATCTGCAGCCACTCGCCCACGCTACGGATGCTCAGCGCCTGTTGCCGACTCCGCTCGGCCACCTGCATGATGTCAGCAAAGCCTGGCAGGTTACACTTCCAAATCTATAGGGTGTTCCACGGTATAATCCTGCTACAGGTCTCACAGTTTCACATCACACTCATTGTAAAACGGTTTTGGAAGTATGGTGTCATTCCATGAGGGAGGCGCCGCAGATGTGTTGACTTAGCTTTAATTTGTCACAAAGAACTAATAGGTTACCAGTTTTTCGACGATTGCATTAGAAAAGTTAGTGAACTTCCTAAAAAGTTTTCTAGAATAAATGATTTTACATTTAAACACATAACATTGAATAAATGAACCGTTAAATTGTTGAAATAGCCCGATGTAAAATGAGCTTCAAAAAGTAAGAGAGCATGTGATACCATTGAAACGATGCATCTCCACTCACTTTTTCTCTCATTATATCATTATAATTAAAGTAAGTGAGGACATTTAGACGTGTATTTCTAGTCACAGAAAAGGTTTCCTCAATAAAGACCTAGCAAAGAGGCTTGCATATTTTGGGAAGACACGCCTAGCACATGTTGTACAACACTGTGCAATATTGGTCATTAAAACGAATAGAATAAAAGAGCCTAAGTGTCTTTTTGATCACATTAAAAAATGTTGGTATTAATTAACCTGGCACCTGCAGGTCATATGATAATCTGGTGTCTACCTGGCCATGAACATATGATAGTGAAAGCTTTGAAAAGATGAGTTGATAATAACGCTGAATCGTGTATTGCAAATATAAGCCAGGCGCGAAGAGAGGTTCCAGGAGAGGCCCAACAAAGTTCGATATATGATGATGGCATAATTTTGATGTACATGTATTCTTTGACAATATAACCCGTATGGTTATAAACTTTGAAATTGAAGATATACCATCTAAAACATAATCAGGAGCGTCTATCAATGACCACCAAGTTCTATCTCGTGACACGATCAGCCGGTGTCAAAGAAACTCTGACTACTTGGTTATAATTATGACAAGTAACACCTCTCGATCTTGAGTGAGAAGGTAAAGTTGCACATTTCTATAGCATGGACCTTAACAAAACGTAATGTTACATGTGATAAGACGTTGGTCTTACTATCGGGAGGTCATTAGGTTGATTCCTTGGTAAAGTATTTCATTCACTATTGGTTGGGTCGGTGTCAGACAGTAAAAAAATAATGGAGACAGCTGAACAAACAACAACAACAACGACAACAACAACAACAACAACAACAACAACAACAAAACAACAACAACAACAACAACAACAACAACAACAACAACAGCAACAGCAACCTAATATTCTCGCTTTGTCTCAGGATGGTAGATTGTAAAATCGCCATACGTTAGTTTAAGGATCCATCCAGGATATGGCCTATTTTGATGATTTGATGCGTTAAGAAAGCAAGGAACCAACCTGTGTCGATAGATTCTAGCTTGCAAACTGGTCAGTAATACAGGCATTGTGTTCTTCACGGAGATAACGCTTGACGGAATCATGACCCTTAGGTATTGAAGTTTACTAAGCGCACATTTGCCACGAAAGTTTTGAATAAAGCTTTAATTAGATGTCAGTGCAGAGGGTGGCGCTGTAGCCCTGGGGTAGAACATCGGCTTCCGACGCAGGAGGTACGTGGTTCGAGCCCTGGCGACTTCGACCCCTACTGGTTGGGTCGGTGTCGGTTTATTGTGACCAACTGAGTCAAGAGTCATGGTATCCCCGCCCTGTCTTGTGTGTGACAGTACATAAAATTCTGATGATGAACGTCAAAACAACTCAACTCAACAAGACGTCAGTCTTGGGTCCGTCCACAATATAGCATAGCGCTGACGTCGGACGTTAAACCAAACTCAACTCAACCCACTTTTACACATCGACTTCATTTAAGATATAAGAAAAAAAACCCAACAGCAACAACAACAGAAACAACAACAACAACAACGCAATATCCTCGCTCTGTCGCAGGGTGGTAGCGTGTAAGATCGCCATACGTTAGTTTTAGGATCCATCCGGGATATGGCCTATTTGATGATTTGATGCGTTAAGAAAGCAAGCAACCAACCTGCCTATGCCAATAGATTCTAACTTGCGAACCGATCGCCAACACAGGCTTTGTGACTTCACGGCGATAACGCATGACGGAATCATGACCCTAAGACATCAAAGTTTACTAAGCGCACATTTGCCACGAAAGTTTTGAATAAAGCTTTAATTAGATGTCAGTGCAGAGGGTGGCGCTGTAGCCCTGGGGTAGAACATCGGCTTCCGACGCAGGAGGTCCGTGGTTCGAGCCCTGGCGATTTCGACCCCCTACTGGTTGGGTCGGTGTCAGTTTAATGTGACCAACTGAGACAGGAGTCATGGTATCCCCGCCCTGTCTCGTGTGTGGCAGCACATAAAATTGTCAGACGTCAGTCTTGGGACCCGTCCACAATATAGCCTATATAGTGCTGACGTCGGACGTTAAGCCAACTCAACTAAACTCACTCTTACACATCGACTTCATTTCCGATATATACCACGTTATCACATAGCCTGTAATGTCAAAGAAGCCCTAACTTAAAGCGGTAGTTCCAACACTACCATGTGACACACTGTGACTGGACGCCCTGTGGACATTCTGCGAAAAAGTATCAGTTTTCACTCTGGTTCTCTAAGCGGAGAAACCTTACAGGCAGGAATGTTGAGGAGGTAGCACCACTGTGTGAAGGGTCACCTGGTGCGATGAAACTGGATACAGTGTACGGTTTTCTCAATGAAAAGAATCGTCGCCCAGGTTCCCTGTGGGGATTCAGGGCGGGGTAAATGGATAGGTTTAGGTCTATCGGTGCGGCCTGGTTTAAGTGGGGTCATCGGTGTGATACATGGCTGCTGTGTTTCCGCTCCCTCCCTCCTCTCTCTCTCTGTCTCTCTCTCTGTCTCTTTCTCTCTCTCTCTCTCTCTCTGTCTCTCTCTCTCTCTCTCTGTCTCTGTCTCTGTCTCTCTCTCTCTCTCTCTCTCTCTCTCTTGCTCTTATTTCTGTCACCACCTTCTCAACAAAGGTTGCGTGATGAAAGGTACTTAATATTTCTTTAATTTTTTTTTCAGTTTTAACATTTTTTTCCTATTATTTTACAGTACTACATTTGTCATAAATGTCAAGCCCTGTTCACATAAACAGAATGAAATGTCTTTTGTTAGTTTTACCGATAGGTATGAACAAAATGTCCAAGGGGGAAGTAGCGGTAAACATAAAAAATGATACGTTGAACTTATGTTTTAGTAAGCTAGGACATTTTCCACGCGTTAAATATGAAGTAGAACATACTGAAAGAGAAGTAAGACGACGAGAAGGATTGAAAAGAATATAGGGATAGGAACTAAGGTCAAAAGGCTTGAAACAGCAGAGCAAAATAATAATCCAGATAGCTAAAGAGGGATAAAGACAGACATACAGAGATATAGAGATAGGCTAGGGGGAGAAAGAGAGAAGGGAGATACATCAAGATAGTCTGCGAGAGAGAATAAGGCGAAAGGAACTGGGAGATAGGTTGTAAAACGAAAATAAAGGAAATGTAAAGGAAATAATGATACAGAGAGAGACAGAGAGAGACAGAGTGATACACAGAGAGAGAGAGAGAGAGAGAGAGAGAGAGAGAGAGAGAGAGGTAGAAAGACGAGTATAATTGAAGAGAAAACGAAGAGAATTGAAGAGAAAAAGTGAGAGAAAAAGGAAGTGAGTGGAAGAGAAAGAAAGAGAGAGAGAGAGAGAGAGAGAGAGAGAGATAGAGAGAGAGAGAGAAAGGATAGATCGGGCAGAGAGGGAAATAGATTGACGATAAAATAAAGCAAAAAAAAATCCGTAGAAGTAAAATTTATAGAGCACGATATTGTTACGATCTCATACCCCATATTATTTGTGAAATGTTTGTCTGTCACCCACTTGATCAAACAATGTTTACCTGGAATGAACTGAACCGTGAAATCGACAGCTTAACAGAAAAATTGTTTCGCTCTTTCTCCAGCACAGCATATCTTAGTGTGTTGTATGAATAAATCGCCATGCTGAAAGTCTGCTTGTTACATAGATTCTTGTTATTTGTTGTTTGTTTCTTTATCATTGGTAGCCAAAAGGAGATATGTGAATGTTGAATATGTGCAAGCAACACATTTTTGTTTATAAAAATAAATAAATAAATAAATAAAACACACAAAAAAACGATTTTAAATAGGTGATATACAACAATAATTTACATTCGCGTAATGGGCACTCCTCTTATAAAAATAAAACTTAACAAGTGAACAGTAAATTATTTTCCCAGTTTGTTTTCCGATCTCTCTTGAATTCCCTATTTCGTGTTTTCCAATTTGGCATGCGCGATTGAACCCCCAAGTGTTTTCTTAGTGTACTTTATATCATTATAAATTTAGATTCTAGATTTAACCGCGGCATTTGCACATAAAAGAATAGAAACATTATACGAGTTCCAGCTAAACATCTAAAAACCCAGGATCGTAAAAACAACGTTGTGATAAGCTTATGACTTGTCTTAAAATGTCTTACTTCCATTTAATCTACCTCGATGTTGTACTTATGACCCCTAGTATGTGTTTTAGGGCCTTAATTTGCACTTTACTGTAAAGTGCATTGGGACATAAATAAAATGCATTCATGCATCCCAAATTCGTGTATAGAAAGAACTTAACGTTGCATCTAAATAATCATAAAAGCCTGCGAGACTTTCAAAGGGGTTTCTGTGTTGCAAACTCTTGTTTACACATTGACCAAATAAGGGCTCCACTGCATTATATTCAGTTCGATTCAGTTGAGTAAATGTGAGATAGAAAGGTTGTGCTTTTATTATAAAAATCTTTTTAATGCTTGGCCCTTAATTTTTTTCCCATAATCAAAATGACTGATGGAAGTTAAAACGATCTAATTCTTTATTCCTTGCACTGTTGTCATCATCTGGTTCTATATCGCAGCTTCTAGTAAAAAATAGTCGAACTTACTTGTCAATAAGGACCTGACAGAGAGACAGGGGACAGCTGTCCCAAAAAGGTAATCCATCATTTACGGGGACTTTTAACGACGATTTCGAGAAACTAACATTACGGACGTAAACAGAAAGACGAAGAAGAAAATTACATAATCATGAATTAGGACTATCTAGTACGGACTAATAAAATCCATCCATAGCAGGACATGTATCCCGACATAGTTTGATCTGTTCTAATCATGACTCGTCTAGAAAGCGAAAAAACTTAACACTGCTTTGGCTGTTGTCTTTAGCGAAAATCAAGGCAGATTTCCTTGCTAAACAACGAACAGTGTCTTTTTACATTAATACATTTACAACGACCGTTCTTTATTTGAAAGACGGGGTAAAGCAAGCGGTTTCGAACATAACGGTTGAATGTTCGATATGCCAATAGAACGCATGTTATTTTTACCTAGCGTTTGGGTCGGTGTCCCTATGAGTATCCTAATATAATGTGACTATTGAAATCCTAGAAATCCTTTTCTGGGTCCCATCGCCGTATAGGAAACTCTTTGAGAACCCGAGAAGGGTTAATTTACGCGATTTGTTGTTGAGTTGGTTTAACGTCCAATATAGGCTATATTGTGGACGGACCCCAAGACAGTAGGGAGCGAAATCGGCATGGCTCGAACCACGGACCTTTTGCGTCGGAAGCCGATGTTCTACCCTAGGGCCAACTCTTCCCCCTAAAGTAATAGAGAGGTTTGTTTTCTTTCTGGCCCGGTATTACGATGGTTTTTAGAGAACAATTATTATTGTACTCATATTATTATTGTACTAATTCCCAAATGGTTTGTATTAAACCAGTAAAGCATTTTGATATGGTTTTCGGCCTACTTGCTATAGTCTCTAATCTCTTTAACCGGTGCTTTGCAGTCTCTAAAACATAGACCATAAAGTGGTAAGCAACAACATACAAACACTGAATGGAGGAATCGAAGTGAAGAAAAAAATACCAAGCACGTCTAACTTAAGCACTTAGATCGTTTCACGTCTCTAAAGTCTCCGATTGTCACACAGAGCAAGTAATGTCCAACAGGTATGTTCAAATGGTGTAACAATCGTCTTTACAGTTTTGCCCTTAGGCATTTTCAATGAAAAGGCTTCCAGCAACAAACAGGGAAAATCCGAAAACCAACGATGCCTGGCAGAATTAGTAGAAATCAGTCAGACGTAGCTACTGGGGAAGCCCTGATTACAGTTGTTAAGTTCCCTGGTTGGCAATGACGCTTACCACGTTAGCCTCACCTATGACTGCCTGTGTCTTTATCTCTCTCTCTCTCTCTCTCTCTCTCTCTCTCTCTCTCTCTCTCTCTCTTTCTCTCTCTCTCTCTCTCTCTCTCTCTCTCTCTCTTTCTCTGTATGTCTTTACCCTACATATACATTGATCTGTATATCCACTTACGAATTCCTCTCTATCTATCTGTGTCTATGTCTCTATCTAAAAGAATATTTTGCGTGTATCTCTGTTTTTGTCTCTTTTTATCTTTTTCTCTGTCTGCCTGTTTGCCTTTTTGTTTGTGTACCTGTCTTTGTCTCTCTATGTCTTTCTCTCTCCCTCCCACCCCCCCTCTCTCTCTCTCTCTCTCTGTCTCTCTCTTTATCTATCTATCTTTCTCTGAGAGTCAACGTGTATGGCCCTTGGAGAGTACACTCTATGTTTTGACGCTTCTTTGTTTTCTTTGTTTGACTATACTCAATGAATAATTATTTGAATTTTTGTGAAGTTTGAGGGACGGAAAATCACATGGAACCTTCGCCGAATTCAAGTAAATGTAATAAAAAATAGATCTTAGCATTTGTATTGTCTCGTATCAAGCAGATTTATTACATTCATTGTTTCAGCGTAATCAATATTTGCAAATGCATACTAACCTTTTACGAGAAATACCCGTTTCTCCTTCTTTAATTCATACAAAACTATAATCGGCATACGCTTTTAAATAAACAGATTGAAATTCTATGTTCAAACATAAATCTATTTTTTTCTTAGAAAGAGACCTTGCAATTGTACTGTGATTTTAAACAATACAAAGGGTGTTCCTCTAACATCACAGAACTAATATGATTGCATAGAAGCTATTACTCTCATGGAGTTCCTGAACGCAAACCATGAGCTTAAAAGAAGTGTACAACACTAGATGATGTCTCGAATAAAAATATACACGAGTTAACCTAATTTCAGTGCGATAACTGTAGATTCAATTAGGAAAATTGTTTATAAACAATTCAGTAGATCAGCATTTGTATTACAACTTGGAGAACGACGTAAAAATTAACCTGAACCACTGTTTGAATGAGCATAATAACCTATCTTGCAGGATATTATCAGATTGGAGACATAAGTCTATTGGTATGGATTGTAATATCCTCCAGGAGAATCCGTACACATATAATATGTTATGTAATATCATACAGTATGAAGTGAGCGAGTGACTTTGTTTGGTCACGTCCGCATTCAGCTGCAAGGCTTCGTCGTGGACGGGTCTCAAAACTAACATCTGACAATGTATGTTATGCCACACAGACACAGGACTCCTGACTTAGTCGGTCATGTTATGCTGGCGTCAGGTAAAACCAATAGGGGACGAAATCGAACTGAGAACCTCCAGATTAGAAGGCTAACGCTCTACCGCCTGAACTACAACCGCGATAACTGTACAATACCCGTTATATCAAAGGTTTGTGCTCTGCTTTTTTATTCAAGAAAAAAAAGACAACACTAATCCATTAAGTTGTTGCCTTCTGTAGTCATAAACATGTTGTATTTTAATGAATAAAGCCTTCGTAAAATTGCATAATATTTTAGTAGTAAATCTTTTTCGCATTCTGAACGATTGATTTTTATCTTCATTGTATCGATTAATTTCTTTGTTTGTAAAATAATAATAATAAAAAAAATACCTGGGGTGGAATGCACAAACATGACGTAACTTACGTCTCGCCAAAAGCCTTCTTATTTTCTATTGTTGCGACGAGACGTACGCTATTTCTTATTGGTGCATTCTACCCTTCAAGTTTAAAGGCAGTTATTATTTTTATCTGTGTGACTTTGGTCGGATCAATATAAAATTAGATGTAAATCAGCATGTACAAATGCAATCATTTGAGATTGATTATACCATGAGCTAATTAGGAATCAACAACGTGAACACTTCGCTTCCAAACACATTCCTAATCACAACTAGGCGCGATTAAAATCCATCCAATACAAACCATGTATCTATTGATACATCAACACTAATAAAGAAAGTGAAATAATGATTATAGGCCTTGGTTAATCTGCATAGTATAGATTTTACTATTTCCACAACATCGAAGTTTATATTCCGAAAGAATGTATCTGCACCCACTATACTGCTGAAGAGAAAAATCTGATTATTAATATTATTCAGGCACAATCTAAAAATAACTGAATTCGTGTCAAATTTCGCATACTTGAGGAATATGGTCCAGCAATTCACCTGTTAGTTTCAGTACACCACAAAGCTACAGTCTAGTCTCTCTTAAGTCAGTAGCCACAGCGTAAAATCCAATGGAGCTGGGAAGTGTAACTAGATTCTCTGTCTGTGGGAATATTGTTGTTGTACCGAAGGGCGGACGTTAGAAGATTTTTGGCCTATGTCTGGGCTAGTGTAAAGAAGTAGAGAATAGGATTACACAGGCGTAACCTGCCAGGGTTGACCGTGGGTGGGAATCGTCGGAAACACACAACAAGTAGCAGAGCTGCAGAGTAGCAGCCAGGCAGAGAGGGAAGCGGTGTAAGGGATAAAACAGTTACCGGGACAAGTGTATAATGAATGCATTACTGTTGGCTCTGCATGAATTGTTCTTAAGTTTGCTGGAGACGGAAAGAGGTTAGATAAGAGATAGAATAATAAGAAGAAGAAAAAGAAGAAGAAGAAGAAAAAGAAGAAAAAGAAGAAGAAGAAGAAGAAGAAGAGGAAGAAGAGAGAAGAGGAGAGAGAGAGAGAAGAGAGAGAGAGAGAGAGAAAGAGAGAGAGAGCAAGAGAGCGAGAGCGAGAGAGAGAGAGAGAGAGAGAGGTGCGAAAGAAAGAGCGAAAGAGATGAGAAGGAGAGAGAGAGTGAGAGAAGAGAAAGAGAGAGGAGAGACAGAGAGGAGAGAGAGAGGGGGGATAGAATGTGAGAGAGACATGAAGAGAGATATAGAGAGAAGAGAGAGAAAGAGAGGAGGGGGATCCTTGGCGAAACCAATACATGTAAACAAGATCAAACTACCACTAAAGTAGTTGGTGTATCATAGAATAAGAGAATAGGTGGAATCCTTCACAAAGAGACATAAAGAAATAATACACCAGTACAGAATAGTAGAGAATGCGAGAAAGCAGTGAAATGAAAAAAGAGACAAATATAGAGAGAAAGATATATGGAAAAAATTAACAAGACAGAGAGAAAATAATTGTCAGGCTGGCAATTGAAAGAGCAAACAAAAATCCTAATCTGATAAAGTGAAGCAAACAGGCCATAACAAAAATAGTAATAAAATTAAAAAGACAATACTTAAATTGCTACATGTATCAATATAATTATAGCCAGGTCGCAAAATAACAACAACATGGCCCTATGATTCTAAAAATTTCTTTGATCTGGCATTTCTCTATCGCTCTATCATTTTTCATTCTTTCTCACACTAATGTGCATTTCTTATCTTCTATTTTATAATGTAGTTTCTTTTATTAAATTAATATATTCTGCAATTTAGAAAAAAGCAAAGCGAAAATCTATAATATAGAATAACAAAAGAGGTCTATAGCTCTAGCGCTGCTTAATTTGTATTTTATACAGTTTTTCTATTCAATAAATTCACCGAAACAAAGTTTGATTTTTTAGTGTTGTAGTCTAAAATTCTTCCCACTCGCTTTCAATTCTAACCTTATCGCTATGTAACTTTTATTTAATTTCATTGCGAATCACGGCAACGTTGTTTAGTAATAAGGTTACGAAATTAGTAAAACGTGTGACTATATAAACGTCCCCTTCATTGTTGTTTTATAGTAAAGCTGCAGCGTCTCTAATTATTGGATGGGTTGGATGGGTTAGTTCCGTGGTTCGAGTTCTGGCGATTTCACTACCCACGGGTTGGGTCGGTGTCAGTTCAATGTGACATACTGAGTGGTTCGAGCCCTGGCGATTTCGCTCCCTACTGGTTGGGTCGGTGTCAGTTTAATGTGACCGGCTGAGATAGGAGTCATGGTATCCCTGCCCAGTCTCGTGTGTAGCAGCACATAAAATTCCCAGACGCCAGTCGGGTCCAATCCACAATAAAGCATAATTATATAGTGCTGATGCTGGACGTTAAACCAACTCAACTACTAACTACCACTCTATTTATTGTCAATTTATTATAAATAATCATACTTTATTCAGGTTGATTGCTTGTAGCTATTAAGCTTTTATACTGCCAGTTTGTATGTCAGTCATGACTCATGTAGGCGTTTTATCATGCATGAACGAACGGCCCCCTCCCCACACAGTCTATTTTCAGAAATTCCCACCTGTCTAGCTTCTATTCCCTATTGAATTTCTTTCCTAACATTATTTTGTGCATGCCTAAAGTGCATATTATTGGAGTTATGCTAAAGAAAGTTGATGTGATATTTTGGAGACAAAAAATGTGATTTGCTTTTTTGCCTTAGTACCCAAACAGAAAGATTTGTTATTGCAAATTCATTATAAAGTGTTTGATAAGCGTTTGAGAATGCCTTTCTATTCGCTTGTTCCAGATATTTATTAACCGTTAACCACCCGCTTAAAGGACATAAGTTAACATTGTTCTGAAAGCCTAAATGCAAGCACAGTTCACTATTTTTTTAATCTAAGATATTTTTTAATTACTTATTGGTATCTATTATAACTATACTAATAGATATTTCTTTCATTATTGCTAGATTTATATTCGTCTAAAATAGTTCATTTTATGCTATCTCTAGAAAATCTAAATCTGTGATGAATTTGGGTTACGATGTGTAAATAAAAATTTTCAAGAAAGTTACGTTTTAAACGATTAAAGGCGCAAAATTACTGCACTATTGTAAAGAAAAGATAATAGTCGTCTAAACAAATTCCCTAAATTGTGGCTTTTTTAAATACAAAGCAGCAAATTCAGTGACGTCTCATTCTACAACATCAACATGGAACTTATTGTACCAAGCTCTGCAGAAAAAGACATTCCTCCCACTCATCTCCTTTTATTTCTATTACATTTACCTGGTTCTTCTATCGTGTAGATCTATTTTTGATTATAATAACTACAAGGTGTTGTTCACTACGCCTTGAACATGTATTGTGAAGCACTTTCTCTTTTGATTACATTCTTTTATTTAAAAATAACTACACTCCACCTTATATAATTGCATCGTACAACCCTTCTCTATCTCATCTGCGCTCTTCTACCTGTTTTGAGTATTTTTTTTTTTCAATCGGCAGAACCTTATCCCTCGAAGATTTTCTAAGATTTTCAATTGGCAAAGGCCAAAGTATTTAATTTACTCCCCCCTCCTCTCTCTCTCTATCTCTCTCTCTCTCTCTCTCTCTCTCTCTCTCTCTCTCTCTCTCTCTTTATAAATGATATAATTATACTCTTCTCTCTCTCTCTCTCTCTCTCTTTCTCTCTCTCTCTCTCTCTACTCTCTCTTCTCTCTCTCTCTCTCTCTCTCTCTCTCTCTCTCTCTCTCTCTCTCTCTCTCTCTCTCTCTCTCTCTCTATCCTCTCTGTTCTCCACTGTTGTGATCCATCAATTCCCCTCCTCTCAATCTGACTAAGTCGAGATTTTATTTAGATTGTTTATTTCCAGGCAAAGTTCGCCTGGTGGCCAATGGCGTGAAATGTGGCGAGCGGCGACAGGACAACCAACCAAACCGGTTTGTGAAACCCGTTGGATGGGCTGCATGCAATTTGCATTCATGGTCTTTTAGGCTTTCTCTCTGTTTCTCTCTCACTCTCTCTCTCACTCTCTCTCTCTCTCTCTGTCTGTCTCTCTATGTCTCTGTTTCTCTCTCAATCTCCCTCTACTGCTTCTCGCTCTGTCTCTTCTCTCTCTCTCTCTCTCTCTCTCTCTCTCTCTCTCTCTCTCTCTCTCTCTCTCTCTCTCTCTCTCTCTCTCTCTGCTCTCTCTCTGCTCTGTCTCTTCTCTCCTTATCTCTCTCTCTCTCTTTTCTCTCTCTCACCCCTCTCTCTCTCTCTCTCTCTCTGTCTGTCTCTCTCTCTCTCTCTCTTTCACTCTTTCTCACTCATCATCACTTTCTCCCCTACTCCATCTATCTATGTCATATCACTCCCTTTCTTCTTATCTGTTTCTTTTTTTTTTTATCTGTCTCTCTCTATATCTCTAGCTCTTTTTGTTTCTCTAGCCCTGTTTCCCTGTCTCTGCCATTCTCTCACCCCTCTGTATTTCTTGCTTGCTCCTTATATTTTTGTATTTCTGTCTTATTTTCTCTGGACCTCTGTATCTCTCTTTCTTTATCCCATTCTTTTCTCTCTCTATAATTTTTTTATTCATGATTTTATTTATTTCAGAATGTATAGTGTTTATATTATTGGTATTAATGTATGTATGTAATGAATCTTCCTATGTGCATGGTTATTTATATATAAGCTAATTCAAGTTGAACGCCAGTATTTTTATATCTTGCAAAGATCCCCTTAATGTCCGCCCTGTCTCGTGTGTGGCAGCACATAAAATTGTCAGACGTCCATCTTGGGGCCCGTCCACAATATAGCCTATATAGTGCTGCTGTTGAACGTTAAATCAACCCAACTCCAACTCCCAACCCCCTTAGTGGTGAATCGCCGTCGACACACTGACTGAAAGTCTGATTCTCAACCTTGTTGGGACACTAACTGCTTAAAGCTACACGTAGTAGTGGGCGGCTGTAAAACATAAACATCTGAACAGCCTTAGCACTTCTATAGTATTTACCCGATTGATTAGACGCTACAGGGCATGGAATAATATTAATTTTTTGAGCAACTAAAACGTTTTGTAGACTGGTCCCAAAACAAACGCCTGGCAATTTTACATTCTCTGCCACACAGAAATCGTACAACTTCAGCCAGTCATATTGTATTTGAGACAAATAATTGGAAACAGAACGGACTGATCGGGATTCGAACGCTAGTTTGATGTTCCAGTGATAATCTAGCTGCCCCTCGCCCCTTTTTTCCCCTTTTTGTTTTCAAAACCATTGTGTGGGTCCATTCAATTATACATACATGCATCCACACACACACACACACACACATACACAAAGCAAAAAAAAAAATAAACCATTTAAATAACGCAAAAAATACATTTTTCTTGCGGGCAAAAGCCAAAACTAATAACCAACATGGGCTCTCTATATTTTGGGAAAAAGATAGACGGATAGATAGATGCATAGATAGAGAGAAAGATATAGAGAATAAAACAGGCAGACATAGAGAGAAAGAGACAGAAAGATAGAGGGACATGCGACACAGATTGAGAGAGAAATAACGAGAGAGAGAGAGAGAGAGAGAGAGAGAGAGAGAGAGAGAGAGAGAGAGAGAGAGAGAGAGAGAGAGAGAGAGAGAGAGAGAGAGAGAGAGAGAGAGAGAGAGAAAGAGAGAGAGATTGAGAGAGAGAGAGAAAGAGAGAGAGAATAATTATTTCAACCCTCAGCAGTTCATCAACTGGACCCTCTATGGTATATGGCCACTAGAATTTATTATTGTTTTTTGTTGCTTGTTTTTTGTTGTTTTGTTATTGTAATGAGCCAAGCGGGATAATAAAGAAAAGGTGAAATCGCACATTCTTAAAGGTTTATGCCCCTTGTGTATTCAAAGCGAAATAACTCCATATTAAGGGAGATAAACAAAAAAAACATGCAGGGGTTAGAGGGTTACACATCTTGACATGATGGTCGGGCCAATTTTAGTACACATGGCTGAGATGGCCATTAGATATACCCAACCTGTCTGTGTGGGACATGATGTTAAACAATCAGATCTTAGTTTTAAGCCCAATCATCGTTATGGACCATCCATGACAAGAAAGAGATATTTACTACATAACGAAGGCTTGAGTTTTGATTTTATATGGGCCGAATGAAAAAAAAGTGTGAATGCTAAAACATATATCTTTTGGAATTACGGCAGGAACTTTTTTTGTTTGTCTTTGTTATCCATCAAAGCACATAAATCTCTCTCTCTCTCTCTCTCTCTCTCTCTCTCTCTCTCTCTCTCTCTCTCTCTCTCTCTCTCTCTCTTTTTTCTCTCTCTCTTGTTTCTCTCTCTCTCTCTCTCTCTCTCCTTCTCTTTCTCTCTATCTTCTCTCTCCTCCCTCCCCTCCTTTTTTTCTCACACACTCTCTTTCTTTCTCTGATTTCAACAATGTCTTCATATTTTTATTGTCATTTGGCTGCCACAGTTTGTTTACAAGATAATGATCTAATAGAATAAATGCCTTATGTGCAGAACGGTATGTACATGTATTAAAAAACAAAGGGATAACAATTAAAGAAAAAAAAAAAACACGAAGCTATTTTTCGTTGTTTAAAATCAAGTTTTATTAAACAAAATAATAACTTTGTAAGCATTGCATACGTTGCCGAACGATACATATTGTATTGCTCAACATTTTGCATAACATATTTTTTAATCATTTTTATCAGTTTAATGTGTTCGACGCGATTCTTTGAATTCTTTTTTTTCTTTCAAATAAGCAGTACGGATAATATTATACAGTTAAGCAGAAACAAAATAGAAAAAAATGGGCAGAAAAAAACATCAACAAAAGCAACATGAGCATGAAAATATTATGAATTATTTAAAATATGTTTGTACATAATGCTGTATGAAAACCTTGAGAAAAAACATCAATAAAATAACGTTTGGATTATAAAAGGTTGGGCAACCAGGGACAATAATAAACTTCGAATGTTATTGATAATGTATAGTGTGCCAAAAAATTAATCAATCCACTTCAAGAGCTTTAAAAATATTACAATTCTTTCATTTCTAGAATGTTTTTCACTTTAAACCTGAAAAATATGTCACATAAAGGATTTTTTTTTCTCGTTTAGAGATCTCAACCTCAAAACCCGTCATTAGTGACGTGTGTCTGTTATTGCCTTGGTTGTGATTGTCATTCATATTAATATGAATCATATGAATATTAAAATGCATCATATACACGTTTGGTTGCCTTTACAATTAAAATAAATAAAACAAATCAATGTGAATTGGTATTTTTCTGAACGCCAACTAAATTAACTTGATTTCACATAAACTATGTACATTATTAGAGTTTTCATATTCCGAGGACAACACAGTATGAAAATATATATGCTTTTCAATGTATTTAAATTCACCAGTCAAGAGTGGAGTTTTGATTGCAGCAGAGATCGGCTAATCAAAATGAAGATAATTATATATCACAGGCAGAATCTCTTGAAGTTGCATCACCTTCTCAACTCCAAAAGGCACGACATATTGCAAATAATGCTACAGGTATCACAGATTCCATAGACTCTTCAAGATGAGAAACATATAATAACATAACAAATGAGTGTAACAATAACTATGCATCCGTTAGAGAATGAGATCATTTTATTTTAAATCCAGAGCAAGGGTTTTGGTTATTATAATAAGCGCTTATGGAGAGTGGGTGGACGGAAAAACAGGCAGCCAATTAAGAGTCAAACATCAAGGAGTGAACTCGACTAGACAACTCAACCATGATCAGATTAGGAGAAGACGAGCTTAGTTGGCGGTTACTGACAAACGTCTTATCCATGTCTGTCTTACGGCTGACTAATCAAGAGAAAGAGTTAGCGATTGCAAACGAGTGTTAAACGTTCCCCCATCGTCAGAAGGTTCCGTTCTCACCAATTTTCTTATGGGCAAATCACGATTTTTTTTCTAAAGCAAGGATGTATTTTACATAGCGCAGATTGTTTCTCTGAATGAATTCGGCACGCCTCAAACTCACAACACCAATGTCGGGTTTACGTTGCAGGGCGCCCTGGGTCCAGCTAAGGTGATAGGCCCCTATCTTCCTTATGGTGGTCCTAGGATTCATAAAGGTTTTAAAGGGTGGTCGCTTTTGGTGGGTCAGGGGTGAAGGGGTAAGGGGTAGGGGGTGTGGGGAGGTGTGAGTCACCGTGCTCTATAATATGAAAATAGTTCATTGCAGTTATCAGACTAGACTAGGAGAAGACGAGCTTAGTTGAAGGTTACGACACACGACGTCGTGTTATCCATGTCTCTCTTACGGCTGACTAGTCAAGAGAAAGAGTTATTGATTGCAAACGAGTGTTAAACGTTCCCCGATCGTCAGAAGGTTCCGTTCTGACCAATTTTCTAATAGAGAAATCACGCTTTTTTTCCAAACCAAGGATGTATTTTACATAGAAGGGGGGGTGTGGGGAGGTGTGGTCCAGTGCTCTATAACATGAAAATAGTTCTTTGCAGTTTTGCTTTTCTTTAACAGTAATTGTACGCCCACAGTTATAACCAACCGACTATTCTTTCATAATTCGAAATATTCGAAAATTTAAAAAGAAAACCGTTAAGTTAATGCAGCAAGCTTTTAGTGTTGAAAAGTCTATGGGTCTTAGGTACATCGTTGTGGTAAGCTTAGAACACACCCTTAAATATATAAGAATGAGAAGGCTTACGACAAGTTGTAAGCTGTTGCAAAGTTGTACTCACGACCCTAAAAGTAAAGATAACAGACGTGCGTCAGTTAGCATGTTTATCTTCGCTAAACTAACTTCACCCGTCCACTGAAAATCACAGGCGGTCTAAAACCTGTCTCAAAGAGCACGTTACCTTTAAACCAAGCCCGTGACCTGTCTTAACTGCTTTATTGAGAGGGTAGATAAGCTTGTGAGGGGTTAAAATTCCCAGAGGACGCACTGCATAAGTATTCTAGAACTTGTCTTCATGGGTAGACATTGAGGCTATTGAAGCACAGTGTATAAGAAAAGAGAAAAGCTCTGCCTATGGATGCATAACAAATTCCTCATTGTTTCAAATGTTAAAAATCGTGTTTTGCTTGTTGCTACATTGTTTCTATCTAAGAAATTACCTTTAGTAAGACTCTAAACTTTTAGTACCTAAATGATGCTGCAAAGTGGCTAACAAACTATTTACTATTGTCCCAAAACATGTGCTTTGATGAATTAATAATTGCTAAAATTTATATTAAAATGGTTGTTTCTGTTTTAACTCTTTAAACCACAGCGCCTCAGTGTGCGGCCAGTAAGTTCAAACGACGTGATGAAACCTGAATGGATATACGGGCTAAAAGAGTCAAAGAGCAAATATTTGATTTGAAAAATTCATACCTTCTAAGTAATGAATCATGATGTTCGTTCACGTTTTGACATTCACGACGGATCTTGTATAAATAATTTGATTCGATAAGTCAATGCAGTAAGTATATCAAAGCAAATGCATAATATATTTTATATATAATCTCAAGTGTCCTATCAACCACTCTCAAGCCTGCTTATTCAACGCAGTCGTGCTCCGTCTGAAGCCTGACCTCATCTCGTCCCCCATTAAGCCTCCCCGGCCTTGGTGCTTGTTCATGGCCTTGAGGTCGCCCAGGACTGAGCCCATCTGGACAGGCTTGTTCTGGCGGGTCTCGGGCCTGAGCTGGGTGGTGATGGGCCCCATGGGATACACCAGGCTGGACGTGACGGCCGAGTTACGGGCCGGGTCCGGGTTGAAGTTCCTCGACTGGGCGATCACAGCCGGGGGTGCCCGGGGTTTCACCAGGGAGATCTGGTGCAAGGCTACCGACCCGCCCACGCCGTTCCTCGGCGAGTGGGCCGACTTGTTTGGGAGTGGCAACGTGGTGGTTTTCAGAGGCGGGAGGTTCCGCACTTTGGATGGTTTGGGCGTGTCTGCCGTGATAAGCTCCACGCTGTCCGGAGTGTGGGTCGATGTCATCCCTGCCTTATCCACGGCGTCTTGGTTGAGAGAGTTGAATACTGACAACGCGTCGTTTTTCCTGCGGTGCAGCTGCGCTTCTAGATCGGCGATCTTTGCTTTGAGTTTAGCAGTTTCCTCGTCTCGCATATGAAGGACTGTCTCCTTTTTCCTAGAATCTGCTTTGAGATCTTGAAGTTGTTTTCTCATAACATTCATGATGGCACTTTGCCAAGCACTGGCGCCTATCGCCATCTTCTTGTCCTTGGATTCTCTTTCCCGAGCCATGTCTTCCATCCTAGCTTTGTTCTCTTCCAACATGCCTCCATACATCTCGATCTCCTTCTTCATTTGGTTAATATTTTCCTCGTTCCTCACCGCGAAAGACTTGTATGCTTCCACTAAACTAGGCTCTTCGTGCCCGCCTTGCTTTCTCCCATTCCTAAAATTACTGTCTACATCGTTTTTAAACCCAAAGTGTATAAGAATATAATCCCTCTCCTCCAAAAGTTTCTCGTAGTCTTGCCTAACTTCTAAAAGATTCTTAAACTTCCGTATAAACAAGTCCACGTCTTCAAGGAGATAAACAAACTCATTGTTAACTTTATCTATATCTTGCACGTCTTGGTCGTTTTTTACATCATCGAAGGTGACCTTCCCCAAGGTCCTTCTGGAGTCGACCTTGACACAGTCGTCTAGCTTGGCCTTGATGGACCTGAGACAGGACTCCTGGGCCGCCAGTCTCTGCTCGGCGCGCCTCACGGCGTTGTCGTTGGCCTGGTTGTAGCGCATCTGGACGGCCAGGGACTCCTTGTGCTTGTGCTCCATGTCTCGATGGGCGGCGCTTAGGGCGGACAGTTTGGCCTTGAGCTCCTCACGGTCCTCCACGGAGGCGGAGATCTCAGTCTCAAGCTTGTAGATCACGTCGGCCTTCTCTTTGAACTGTGCCTGGAGGAAACAGAAGAGCGTGTATTTAGTAAAATGCTATGATGGACGTATTAATTAAATGCTGGAAAAAATTGTATTTGGTGCAGCTATGCACATATATCGTGAGGAAAAGATAAGAAATCTTTATGTTTGGGCGCATAAATGCCTATAACCATTTAGGAAAGAAAAAAAAACACTACACAATGAATTGAATAATTTTGGCCTATACTCAAACAAATGGAAACTGTTAACCGTTAAAGGGAACAAATCCTTTTTATTCAACCCAAATTAATAATAAAATAGGTTATATTGTGACCATGATGGAAAGAGAACAGTATAATAATTATACATTGTGGTATGTATTGCGTAACCCTTAAACTCTATTGCTTTATTCTTAATTGAAACGTAAACTACATGTATCGTTATTGGCTCCCTATTTAGTACACAGAAAACTATAATAACGAAAAAAAAGTAATGTCATAGTACGGTTATGATCAAATAATAAATAAAAGCACCATTGTCTAAAATGGCAACAATTTACTCGCTGAGGATTAAAATGTATTACCGCTTATAGCAAGTACAGTAATTTTAATTGATAAACACACTGAAAATTTTAATGGCGAGCATCAAAAAGATAAACTCGTGCAGGCAAAAATGGTTTTAACCACACCAAGAAGGCCTACAAACTTATTCAATATAACATCATATTTAACACATTTTAGAAAAATGTTATAAAAGATAGCTTATTAATTCAATGTCTTATTAAATATTTTTTTTAATCCATCAATGTAAGTATACTGAGAGAGAGAGACAGAAAGAGTTGTTGAGTTGGTTTAGCGTCCAACGCTAGCACCATATTTGCTATATTGTGGACGGACCCCAAGACCGACCTCTTGTTGAGTTGAGTTGTTTTGACGTCCAACATCAGCACATTATAGGCTTTATTGTGGACTGACGTCTGAGAATTTTATGTGCTGCCACACAAGAGACAGGGCGGGGATACCATGACTCCTGTCTCAGCCGGTCACATTAAACTGACACCGACCCAAATACCTTTTGCATGTTATATGTATTGCACAACCCTTAATCTCTATTGGTTTATTCTTAATTGAAACGTTAAGTACATGTATCGTTATTGGTTCCCAATTTAGTAGACAAAAAACTACAATAACGAAGAAAAAGTAAGCTCATAGTTTTGATCAAATAAAAAAAAAAGCGCCAGTGTCTAAAATAGTAACAATTTACTCGCTGGGGATTAAAATGTACAGCAAGTACAATAATTTTAATTGAAAAACACATTGAGAATTTTAATCGCGGTCATCAAAAAGTTAAACTCGTGCAGGCAAAAATGGTTTTAACCAACTAAGAAGGCTTACAAACTTATTCATATTTAACAAATATTAGAAAAAAAATGTAATAAAAGAAAGCTAATTAATTCAAGGTCTTATAAGTTTTTAAAATCGATCAATGCAATTATACCGAGAGAGACAAAAAGAGTTATTGTTGAGTTGGTTTAACGCCCAACACCAGCACTATATAGGCTATATTGTGGATGGACCCCAAGACTGACGTCTTGTTGAATGTCTTGTTGAGTTGAGTTGTTTTGACGTCCAACATTATCACTATATAGGCTATATTATGGACGAACCTCAAGACTGACGTCTGAGAATTTTATGTGCTGTCCCACACGGGACAGGGCGGGTATACCATGACTCCTATCTCAGTCGTTCACATTAAACTAACACCGACCCAGCCAGTAATGGGCTATATCGTCTCGAATCACGGATCTACTGCGTCGAAAGTCAATGCTCTACCTTAAGACTACCGCCTTCCTCCCGACAAAGAGAGGAAAAGAAAAAAAAAAGAGAGAGAGAGAGAGAGAGAGAGAGAGAGAGAGAGAGAGAGAGAGAGAAAGAGAGAGAGTGGTTTGGGGCCAGACAAATATACAGAATTTAGGGATCTAGACAAATGTATATATATTTTTACTAGAGCGGTAAAACCACAGTGTCGAATCTAAAGATCTACATCGTAATTTATTACAGAATGTGCAGAACTAGAGAAATAGTGAAGAGTTGGAATTGTACTATTTATATCCCCCAGATTATTTTCACCAAATAATTTAGTGTATCACAAGACAGGAAGTTAAGCGTTGAATAATCTTGATTTTTCTAACTAAAATTAACGTTAACCAGGTAGAATATAACTTATAAGGCACGGCGGATACTAACGTTTCCCTCGTGTTTTACGTACTATTTTTGTTCAATATTACAGACTTTCTTTTCTCCTGTTTACACTTTAACGCTTTTTTCTATATTATAAAGCAGCGTATGATAGCAGTCAATTGCGTTTAGATTTACTTTACTTATAATTATTCACTTTTTAATTTTCTGACATAGGAATAGACATTTATTTAGTTTAATTTGTTTCGTTGACATGCTTTTTCTCATTTCAGGCATAAAATATATAATGTATGTAGGTTTTCTGTCATTTTTCACTCCTTTTTTGTCTAAGTAAACATGTCGCCAAGGAATCATTATATCAAAAATGTAATCCCCCCAGCCCTCCCTCTTTAGATACAAGTGGGACATAAGGGAAGAGACCTAGATTTTTCTTGTAGTTTGTTTTCTTAAGCGTAAAATTTCTATTGCTTTTCGGAATTTGCAATTGTACACCAATGGTACTAGATCAACCCTTTACTTTTATAAACTCATCGAGCAGTTTATTAATTTTAAACACAATTTTTTGCAATTTAAGCTATGTAACTTTATAAAGCTTTATAAAGGTTTTCGATAGATCGTTCTGTTTTTCATCTTCTATAGCCTGTTGAATCTAATAATTGTAATGTATATTTTTTTCGAAGTTAAACCTGTATCAATTTTTGGAGAGTGAGTCTTGACTTGGGCTAAAATTAGCATCAACTACTAGCTAAAATTATAAGCATTATTGATTGAGGCTTAAACTTCCTACTCTGTATTATGCATTGTTATTAAATTTTATCTTATGGTATAAACTAGTATAAAAGCAAACAAATGCGATGTTATCTTTTCTAGCCGGTGGCAATTCTGTATGGTGCGCGGATTATAATGGTGTTGTTTTGCGGCGGATTTAAGACAAAAGGATTCTTTATCTACAAAATGCACATCTATGTTCGAGGATTTAGCTGTCAGAAATCCATGTTATGAAATAAGCAAACCACCACACATTAGTACTTAAAGAAAAAACACGGAGGAAAAGTGCACAATTTACTAAGGAATAGAAAAAGTGCCGAAAAAAGGGAGAAAAAAACAAACAAACCAAACCAACACAGCAAGAGTAGTGCATAAAAGATTGATCTATTTCCCGAAATTACCTGCAATTTGTCCTGTGATAAAGAGAAACAGTTGAGGTGGTTATCACATTGTTTTAGATTGAATGGTTGTTATTACCATGGTATCAGTTAGGTCTAGAGGGATTAAAGCAAAATTTTAAATATGGAAAAAGAAACTTAAAATTTGTTTAGTTCAAAGCCGTTAAAGAACATTTATTACAGAGGTTTGAAAAATAATATAAGGTAACCCCACGTTATGTTTATTAGGATATCATTTCTGAGGGAGATTATGTTGGGAAAACAGTTATTAGAATACGCAAAAGCTACATAACATAAAAAATAAGGGTATGACATGACACCAATGGGTTATTAAAATACGCAAAAGAAACATAACATAAAAACAATAAGATTATGCTATAAAAAATGGGGGTATACCATAAGCACGATGGGGGTATGCCATAAACACAATGGATTATTGGAAAAGTCTGTAGTTTAATGATTGACAGGGACATTATTTCGTTTGATTACGAAAGGGTTCAAAAAGGTATACAACAGCCATTACTGCATGTTGACATTAGTTTATACTTCGTATTGGTACGCCTGCTCTATTTGGTGCTGTCTGGCTTCGAGTGCTTTGTCCTTTTCTTTTGAATCCCTCCGCCACAGTAGTTTCAACACTTGGGACTCGATCTGTGGGCGGAAGAATAAGGAAAGTAAATCTGGCGGAGCTTTGGCGTCATAAAGCGGTTATAAGCAAATGTCATATAAGAGATATAGCCAGTGGGTAACTATAATTATCTAATCTCTGATTAGTCGGAAAGTCCTATTTAAAATACTAGACACATGATAATATAAATGGTATAAAGGGTAAAATACAGACAGACAGGTGACTTGGACCATCGGTGGCTCAGTCGTTAACTGCTTTAACTACCGAACTGGAGGTTCGTTGTTAAAATCCCATCTCTGTGTAGGTTTCATTGGAAAATCCGATCATCTGATCAGTAGGCGGCACGCCACGTCAAAGTTACACATTTTTTAATCCCATCGAAACTCAAAGACGAGGGTCATTTAAAAAGCATTAGGTGGAACTTTTGTTTTTAAAAGTAGGTGATTTCCCTAGTGAAGTACATACAGTGTTTCATTCTGATGAGATCTTCATGCACGTCATCAGGCAAACAAAAAGCATATCTTTTTACATGTACTTATTTTACCTATGTGGCCTCGTGTTAAAGCCAATGAAAACAAAAAAGGATTCCTTACATTGTTGCTGTTTGAGAACAATATTCGTTTGAAAAAAGTCATTTTCCTAAAATGAGTTCTGAATTTTATATTTTTATAAACATTACTGTTTCAGAAAAAAACAAAAACAAGGATAGTACCCTTCTCCTCTTCTCTCAATCAACCGACCCTCACAAAAAGGGACCAAAATAAAACAGACACCCCAAAAATTCCAAACAAACAGATACCTTCTCCTGCATGTAATCTTCAATCTGCTTCTTTTCGTTTTCATTGAAAGCTCGCTTGACAAATGGCAAACATCTGTACATATCTTTGGCATCAAACATTTTCTGGTTTTCCTCTGGGTGAAAAGAAAAAATAATATGATTTATGATGAAGATGTTGAACATGTCAATTGAAATAAGGCAACAATCGCTTTAATCGAAGGCGTTCAATATGCCTTAACATTAAAAACAAAAAACACAAAAAAAAATTGTTCCAAATTTTACTATAAAGGCAAACCTGTAAAGGTATGGTATTTCTAGTGACTGCCCTCCTACGTCGGAAGCTGGTGTCCACCCCAAGATTATCATCCCTCCCCAATCCCCCCCCCCTCAATGGAACTAGGAGCTCCTCGTCTTTAAAAAGAAGCTGTGCTTTGTGTCTAAAGTCTCTGGTTTACCGTAAAAAGAGTATTGTACAAGAACAAAGTAAACGATAACTGTGACATATTTATAAGATTGGTCGTTGGGGTTGGCGTGCAATAATTTTGTTTCCACGTCAAATTTAATGATTTTATGCCAGTCTATGGTTCACATGTAGCTGGGTCCCTGTCCACTTTGTTATAATTATCCTTCGTACCACTAACTTACTGTTAGGAATATTTGAGTGTTTGATGTGTATGCTTTCCAATAGTTCTCTTTTAACACCGAGTTTTCTCAAAACTTTATCGTTGCTTATTATATTTTTGTAGCTTATCCTTGCTAGACGTCGAAATACCCACATGTCAAACGCTTCTAGTTTTTTTAACTGGTTCTTTTAAAGAGTCCATGTCGCGTCATCGGATAGAAGGAAAAAATACATGAAGGTTCATCATAATTATTTATAAAATAACAACAGATAAGTAGCGATGTACAAAATTGGCTTATTCTTAGTGCCTTTTATATTGGCGATAGAATATACCAACAAAGATTACTACATACGGATTAGTCCAAGGTTAAGATGGAGTTGTGAAATAATTGAACCATTTTAATTTAAGCTCAACATTTTTTTGTAATATTCTTAGTATCTGAGCAATTTTGGACCATAGCTACACTTATTCTGCCATACATATAATTACACAATTGAATCTCCAAATAATCTAGAGGCTATGTATGTTTAAAACATTGTCACTTTATATTATTTGAAATTGTCGAAGTAAAAGCTTTCATATTTGTAATAAACACATACCATCCTCTCTGAGAAAGTCTGCGATGAACACGTGACCGGAAGTGTGCAGCACATCAAGGAACTTCGGGAAACTGTCCTTGCCTCTGAGTGGTATGACGTCAATCAAGGTCACGATCTTTTGTTCCCTGGACTCACAAGCCTGGTACAGTTGGAGTGTTAAAGTAGAACATAATTAACATGGAAAAAAGTAACAAATTGCTAGAGAACACAAGCCGTATTTAATGAGAATGTGGAGGCTGCGTCCGAACTTTAGGTCTGGGCCTTCAGAATTCTATCTTTAGTTTACAACCGTTTTCATGGGAATTTCTTTGTATTAAATTTTAAGATCGGTTAACAGTCGTGTCTGGGGCAAGACAAACGGCTAAAATTTTGTAATAGATCCATCTATTCCCCATTTTCATGACTTTAAATAGACTATTTGAGTAGTCTAATTCATTGTATGATTGTACCTAACATTTTGTGTTTATCAGTCAGCATAGTTAATATGTATGTTTATATATCTTTAGACACGTGATATTTAAGCGAGCTCTAATATTTTAATACTTTTTAGCAACGCAGAGCGCATGAAGCATAAATCAGTACCCCCTGACAACATTCAGGAGGGTCCTGGTTTGAAAACAGCGATAAGTCAAATAAACTATTTTGTCCTTGTTCGAACACAACTGGTTGGGTCAGTGTCAGTAGAATGTGACTAGTTGAGACAGGAGTCATGGTTTCCCTGCACTGCACATGGGTCAACACTATTATGGTCACACATTAGTTTTGCGAACGGTTTATAAAGCCTAAATATGTTGGACACTGAGCAACCAACTCCACAGTTTTGGAAAGGAACGTAGAGGATTTGAAACAAAAACAGGAGGGGTATTGTGGTGTTTTATTTAATCTTCTATCCTCGTAGACTACCCCATTGCTCCTGTTTAGTCTTTGTAAAGGCCATGATCGAACCTAAGGCATTGGTATTGTAAGTCATGTGGTCTGCTTCTTAGCTTTCCACCACTGCTTTGCTCTAACGTTGTAAGTAGAATGCTTGAAGGAAGGGAGATAACTTTATGAAATGAAACGTCAACAGTTGGTAAGCATAAACAGGTTTTATTGCCCCTTTATCTTCATTTTGTTTCTTTACAGTAGCATATCCCATTACTAACTTGTTTTAGTTTCTATTTCATTTTAACACGTATTTCCCGGTCTTACTCTCGGAAAAATCTCATTTGGCATAATAATCCATGTTTTAATTAAAATGAAATCTATGTTTATATCGTTTTGTATCATATATTTTACCTTCCAAACCATGAACAAATATTCATCAGAGGATCGATGCTGCATAGACATTTTGATACAATAATTTATTCACTAAAGCAGCTTTAAAAAAACACACACATTACAAAGCCCATAACAAATCACAAAATATCAAACCGCTGGAAATAAAATTAATGTTTTACAAATAACAATAAATATAAGAGTTAACTTTGTACTGAATATCATTTGTGATGCTCGCAAAAGATTGTGGAAGAAGACGCATTTCTGGAATCAAATTTTTATGAAATAATTGTGTCTTTACTATTTTATATTTCTACAAAACTCTGTTCCTATTATTCCATCTTTAAAAAAAATTAATATAAACCACACATGTATGTCTTTTTCGAGCATGCAGCATGTATAGTTAAGAGTCCTGTTGGTACTAAATGTATTTCTGAAATAGTGATGATCAATATTGAGCCTTTCACAATCTGCTATTAATCCTCCGACAGAGTGATGTCTTTGGGCAGAAAATAGTCTTCATTCAGGTTTTAATAAACAGAGATAAGATGATTTTACTTTGAGGATTATACTTGTCTGAGTAAATCTGGTAGGTTTCAGACAGTCGACGACAGACTAAGATCTTGGGTTGACAGATTAAATTTATACGTGTGGTCATACGATACTGCTACTACTACTAGTACATGTATCTGGCAAAGACTTGCATTGGAATAGGTGTCAGGCACCATGCGCCAAGTGCAAAAGGCCTTGATAAAATCAAACGGTCTAGGACTGTAAGTACAACTTTGAGGTAGTTTGCGACACGACGCAAGCCTTCTTATCGGCATTATATTCTTACGACGAGTTGTAATCTACGACGACGTTGTACTTACAGCCCCTATGGGCTGGACACTTATGATTAATGTGTTCTAGCTATGTTATTAAATATCCCTTAACCTTTCACTCCTATGATCTTCACTGAATCTGTCCCTATTCCATATGGATCTACTGGCTTAGGGTAAGTTCAACCACAGGCGTAATCTTGGTGTTATCTTGGTTGAAGCACTATTATTTGCTATATTGCGGTTTTGTTGCCATATAGTAAAGGGTTTTTTTTTTATATAATATTATGCCAGGTACTGTCTGTCTCTGCCTGTCTGTCTCTCTGCCGCCCTGTCTTTATATAGATATGTTCGTCTTTCTGTATGTCTCTTTGTTTCTTTCTCTATCTCTCTCTTTCTCTCTCTCTCTCTCTCTCTCTCTCTCTCTCTCTCTCTCTCTCTCTCTCTCTCTCTCTCTCTCTCTCTCTCTCTCTCTCTCTCTCTCTCTCTCTCTCTCTCTCTCTCTCGCTCTCTCTCTCGCTCTCAGCTATAGGGAGCGCTAAAGACCCTACCTTAGTCAACAGGATAACATGTCACAATTTTTAGAATGTTAAAACGCTACTGATCTGAGACATTGTAGAGGCGTCAATTTTACTTGCGTATAGAACAATAAACATAGTTATATAAAGTAAAGCTAATAGTAGTATCGATTTGCTACACATACACATTTCGCATGTCAATCAAAGATGTCATGGACATTTATAATATAGCATAGTAAAGGAGTTGTCAGTATAATGTGACCGGCTGACACAGCAGTCGTCATTCTATCCCTGCCCTGTCCCGTGTGTGGTAGCACATAAACTTGTCAGACGTCAGTCTTGGGCGCTGTACACAATATAGCCTATATAGTGCTGAGGTTGGAGGTTAAACTAAGTCCACTGAACTAAGCCCATTAAAGGATTGTGTGATTGGTTTTTCTAAGGGCTTTATTTCAAAACGTATAGCTGCTTTTTGTGGGAGTTTTTTGCTGGTTTGAAAAAGTTGAAAATAATTAATGCCATATACCATACCCTTTATTCTATTGGTATTGATTTTTATTAAACATAAAAAAAATGATTTATATATTTATTAGTTTTTGTTTTTTAATGAAGCAACTCGATCTTATCAGGAAACCTAAAAGGATATAAAAAATGCTAAATCCAGACACTTTGGCGTTGAACTAGATGTACTTTAGAACGCTTTTAAACATTTTAAGCCACATTAAAAGAAAAGGAGTGCAATGTAAAACTGGAACAAAGTATTAAGTTATGAAAGATGAGAATTGCTTGTAAAACAATCTCCAAGGTCGCTTGGTACATTGGTGTGAGCAGGCCTGCCACAGTTTTTTACTTCTTTTTTTTCAAGCCGAAAAAACAAAAGTCTGAACCCAAAGGCCAAGGTTTTGTAAAACACTTTAGCTGTTCATACAATAATGCGCCCGCTCCCGTTCTGTCGAATAATCAATAAGTACTTTGCAGTTTGCCAAAACGAAAGTTGAAAAGTTTTACCGGCGGAACAAACAAAGCTGTATTGTAAGCACTGAACCTTCTGTTTTGTTTCTGAAAAGCAAAGTTACATTTAAATCGGCAAAAGGTGAAACCTATTATACTTGAGTTTGGTTTCAAACATAATGTTATTCGTCAGAAGCATAGCTAGAAGCTAAATCAATGGCTAAGTGCCATAGTCGAAGTTAACTTTGAAAAAACCCTCACCTATAATAATAAGAAGGAGGTTGTTTAAAAGCCTCAAAGTCATTGCACTTTGTAACTGGTTGACTTAAACACCGAGCGTAGAATGGATTGATTGTATCTTGTTGAGAACTGAAACACCCACAACACGCTGTTAAATCTAAAATAATAAAAGCCTCAAAGTCATAGCGCTTTGTAAATGGCTGACTTGAACGCAGAACTTAGAATGGATTGATTCTATCTTGTTAAGAACTGAAACAAAGACAACACACTGTTAATTCCGAAATGACAGCACACAATTCTAAGTAGAACCTTTCCTTAAACAACATTAGTGAAATTTCAAACAATTTAATTTCGGAGAGAAAAAAATTTTAGCAGACGCTGCTAAAACATTAAAGTATTAGGGTTACACATAAAAGATCCCGGTGTGGAGTTTGTGTTGGCAAGTGTAAGTACATGTATTGTTAAACTAGAAAAAGGAAAAGGAGTTTAGCAGTAGACGTACTATGACTACTGTAGTTGACAATTGAAATGTTGCTTTTCATTGACTGCAAAGTCTAATGGTGTACAAATAATGTTCTGAGAGCGTCAAATCATTGGGGAATGCTGGTTGTTATTTTATTTATTGACTGAACCAGTAGAGTTATATAGGATTTTAACAGATATTTAAAAAAAAGGTACCACGACTGACAAGAAACATTCATAGCTGTAACAATAATTATCAATTTGAACCCTACTGTCTTTTTGTCGTTTATTTGTCCTTTAAAGGCACATTTGATTTACAAATATTAATA
Source organism: Elysia chlorotica (assembly GCA_003991915.1). Classification (NCBI taxonomy): domain Eukaryota; kingdom Metazoa; phylum Mollusca; class Gastropoda; family Plakobranchidae; genus Elysia; species Elysia chlorotica. The sequence continues at coordinate 386,534 of RQTK01000409.1, forward strand.
TAATGTTATTGTACCGCGGTATCCCAATGACTGCTGATAAAATAAACATACACAAAACAGAAAAGATGCAGCTTGGTCCGTATAAGCAACATGAGAAAACAGTATAGACAGTTACGACATGACTTATTACAAATATCGATACTCATCACAGCATCAGTAATAATAATAAAAATAATAATAATAATAATAATAATAATAATAATAATAAATCCCAATGACTGCTGATAAAATAAACATACACAAAACAGAAAAGATGCAGCTTTATAGATGGCCTATAACTACAAAAACACCTGAACAAAAATCTCTGGGCATTGAACTTAAATCTCTCCGTCACGGCCTGCCCAGTAAACAATTATTCTGACGCTGCGTGTCTCTCTCTCTCTCTCTCTCTCTCTCTCTCTCTCTCTCTTTCTTTTGAACTTAAATCTCTTCGTCACGGCCTGCCCGGTAAACAATTATTCTGACACTGCGTATCCACTGCGATTTAAATCTGGTAAGACTGAGAGATTAGATCTAGAGCCGCGTCCACTAGCTTTACAGAGAGATCGCGCTGCACGGCTATGTACGCTTGTCAGTTCCAATCAAGATTATCTCGCAGAGTTGTGTACTGCAGATTTTGGGCTTATCTAATATTGCAATGGAGTACGACGACTGGAGTAAGTGATATGCGGGGTGAAAATTTCAACGAGGGAAGAACTATCCATTCAAAGCTTTTGAAAAGAAAGATACAATAGAGATAGAGGGAAGCCAGTGCAGTTTCGTTTAAATACATGAGATACATATATAGTTTAAATTAAATGATAGATAGAAAGTGACAGAGGAGAGAGAGAGAGAGAGAGAGAGAGAGAGAGAGAGAGAGAGAGGGAGAGAGAGAGCGACATAGAGAGAGAGATAAAGAGAGAGAATCTTATTCCAACGGTTGCTTATATCCAACCTCTAGCTGCCCTATATTTCACAAACGCTGATAGCCAAGCCAGCGCTCTATAGATGTACTATAGTACTCTGTGGGTACAACAGAGAGACACATTCACCCCACACAATCACACAATCATACCTGTAGATCTAATTCTCAAGAGACAATGACCCCATGATCTGTAGGAGCCGTTGACCCCTATGTCCAGGGGAATGCGTTTCTCACACAATGACCGCTTTAGCTAGGTGTCAGGTCATGCGTATTTCATTAGTACGTCTTTGTATAGGTCTACTACAGACCCAGGCAGTCGCGTCAGTTGTCACCATAACACTGTCAATCTAAGTTTATTGTTTCAAGCTATTGTTTCAGCTTGTGCCAAGTGGTGTGGAATGGTGAGAAATGTCCAGAACAAAAGCATTGACACCTCATAGATATTATTTTGTCAATGGGTTAACTCAAGCATGGTCACAGCTTGATCATTGTGTTTTTAATAATACTAACATTGCTGGTGATATTACGATCGATAAAAATGGTAATCTTATGAAGGGTTCAGAGAGGGTTAAAGTTACAGATCGTTTTGAAAGATTGTACAACAATATCAAAATATTTAGTTCAGGTTCAGGTTTTCCATCTCTTATCAGTCTCAAACTTTACATGATGTCATGAATTTTGGAAATAAACTTAACTTTCTCTCTTTCTCTCTCCCTCTCTATCTCGCTCACTCTCTCACTGTGTCTGTCTCTGTCTCACTCTCTCTCTCTATGTCTCTCTCTCTCTCTCTCTCTCTCTCTCTCTCTCTTTCGTCCCACTATCTCAATCTTTGAGTTCCTTCTAATATTTTCCTGGCTTGATAATATCGCTGAGGTGCTAATTGTCTAACACATAAGTATAACATTTTAATGTCGAATATAGGGGAATAGGAAGGTACCAACAGGGCAACTCAGACACCTATCAAATACCCAATAGAAATAGAGTGCAAACTAGGATTGACTGATAAGGAGTGCCGCGTAGGAGACAAACAAACACAGGCAGATTTATAACACGGAAACACCAATATCAATCGACGTTCCCTATGGTCTTTGAAAGATCCAACAAGGAAAGATCATGACTCAAATGCATTACGTGTTGGGGTGGGGATGCAGCGCCAATGCTTTTAATTTTTTTTTTATTTTTTTATTTTTTTTTTTTTTGTAGTTGTGGCAATGTTAAACAATACCAATAATTAGTAAATAATATGATTTATGCGTCTGGAGTAAGGAAAATAATGTGAACAATAGTCATGTAAGCTATCCAGAGAGGTATTTCCAAGTCTTACCAAAATAACAGGACGGGTTATTAAAGTTCAAATGTATTTACCTTAAAAATCAAAGAGATTGATAATACCAAACTATGAAGCGCGAATGCACGTTTTTTTGTGTAAGCTTGCTCTATATAAAGCCTAACGAAACCGCTTTTTGAGTCCCTAGTAATTTGTTGTCATAATTCTGCTAATAAAGACTAAGACATATGTCACTTTTACTTCTATTACTCAAACTGAATTCCCCTTGATTAAAGCGGTGTTCTGGCATCTGCTTCAGAAGGTCTCGGATGTTTCTATTTCTTATCAAAGTAATAATCAAGCTGTGCTAACCCCATGTGACAACTGTTTTCTTGTGGTCAGACTGGCTTTAACTTTTTAGTAAGACTAAGGACAAATAAGTTGGCACAATCCGTTTTCTTTACAGATAACGGATTATGGATTATGGATTGCACATCTCTTGCTGAGATGATAACCATCTTGAGCTGCATTGTAGCAGTTTGATTTTGCGCTCCGCTTTATAGCGGTAGGGATAAAAAAAAGTACAAAGGCCAAAACAATATCTTATAACATGGAATCTTCAGACGGCACAAAAATCTATGACTACGTTTTGTTTTGTTTCCGTTGTGTTTTGTCTTTTTTTAATAGATGTGGGAAGAGAGGTGTTTTTATTTTTTTATGTATGGGGAGATTTAGACGGATTAGTTTTTCCGGCTTTTTTGTGTAACTAAAAAGATTAAAAGTTGAACATAATTATAATGTTGCATTATCATACTCCAGCCATCTTTTAGACCACCCTAATGTGAGCTGTACAATGTGTTTAGTATCTCCGATTGTTGTCAGATGTCTGCTAAATTTAGCGTCTCCAGTCGTGGTTAGACTGAACAACGAGTAATTGATTTGGTACTGAGAGGTCATATGGACCAGTTATGTACGCTTAGATTTGGTACCATTTGTCGCCTTGCAGGTGAACTCAATCGAGCTTGTTAGATTTATGTGCAGTGCATGTGACCCAAACTTCCTCTGCGCGTGAGTTTCTATCGACTTTCAGATAAAGTTCTCCTCACACCGGATATTTATTGTCAGCCTGACGCCGGTGGGGTTTGGTTTTCACGAGCAAAAGTTCGGCTTTATGATTACAGAATCGGATTTGTAGAGAGAGTCTGTTCCTAAAAGCCTTTAGAGCAACATCTCTGAAACATCCATTCAGTCGAGATGTAGAGTACTAATAGAAGCAAGTTTGCTTGATAAAACAAGTCATATTTAAAATATTACTAGTAATGAGACAAGAACAAATATTATATAGTCTACCACTACTTCACTCTGTCCTGGGCAGGTGGATAGGTTAGCAGAGTAATGTAGAGCAGCATTAGTAGAGAACTGGAGATTAAGTGATAGTCTTGGAAACCCTTAGATTGAAAGCTTGGTTCGGTACATAGATTTGTTATTTCGTTATTTGTAAAGTGCTTAGCATCCAGCGCCTAGAAACATCTAACCATATGTACTAAACAAAACCTGAGCTTTAAGGGTGTCTTTTTGTTAGTAAGCTGTACCGCTGAGAGAAATGTACTGTCCAAGAGATCATAATGTGAGAATATCGTAGCCAACTACCAATGTGCAAATAACATAGAGTAGAGTTTGCTGACAGACACTCAAGTTAGAACTATGAAAACCAATATACCACACTTCGTGCCATTGCCCCTTCGATAGTGTTACACATAAATCTTTCCATTCCTAGGAAAAAGCAAAGATGGAATAAAACAACAAACAAACTAGAATTTAATATGAAGTTTTTGCTTGTTGATCATTTTCTGAATATTCGCCTGGAGAAGCTTGACTGCCTTGTGAACAGGACCTAGAACGCAACTCTACAACTGAACTTTCTGTCAGTGAGATAGATACGGATTACCAGGACTCTTTTTTTAGCCAGTTATATCCCGGTGGCAACGACTCAACCGTCAAAATTCAATTCCAATTCCGGCAAATTTAACTTTAACTTTCCTTTTCTCAATATCGTTTAACGTCTCCAATGTTTTCCTGGTGGGGGGAGAGGGGAAAACCTTTACGGCTAACTTAATAATTATTACTACACCCCATCTCGCAAAATTATAATTTGAATATTAATGAACGATGTAATTAGGGAATAAACAAGTTACATGGTGTACTTGATGGACCTTCTCGTGCCACACGCACCAAGTGTGTGTCCCACTCGGTAGATTCTCAGTTCAAGACCCACGATTGGATGAAATTATTTTGTTTTCTCATTTCGTCGGTGTCACTATAATGTGACCGTCTGAGATATGAATCCTGGTATCATTGCTCTATCTGTCTGTATGCATAACGTAAAAATGTCAGATGTTTGCATGGATCCACCCGCGATATATCATTGCTCTTGACGTTAGAAATTAGGAAACTAACTCATTACTCACTCACCCCATGCACCGAAAAATACCCATCTCTTAAAAAATGAATATCGGTGAACAATGATTTAGGGAATAAACAGCCTGATCTGGATTCAAAAATGGACCATTCTTATTAGAAGTTATGGCTTTACCGAATGCACCTAATCGTACCACACGCACCAAGTTGTTTTCCCACTCGGTAGATCCCCAGTTTGAGACCCACGATCGGACAAAATTCTTTTTTGTTATAATTTCGTCGGTGTCAAATTGCGTTCTGCTTTTCGAGAAAAAAAAAGTACAAAATTACATCGTTGGATAAACTTAACCGCGATGTATAAGTTTAAGTGAATGTAGAACGTGGCAGAAATCCTGAATTGCCCACACTCTTTCTCCGGTGTGGTGCACATAAAAACATCAGGTTTAAGACGTGGCACCCATCGCTTGTTAGAATTTCTCTATTATAATTGGCGACGCTAAACAAAGGAAGAGAAAAGGGAAGAGAGGGAGAGAAAAAACGAGAAATATTGAGAAATAGTTGAAGATAGAGAGAGATTGAGAAATGGAGAGAGTGAAAGAGATGATGATAGAGAGAGAGAGAGAATGAGAGAGAGACAGAGAGAAAGAGAGAGAGAGAGAGAGAGAGAGAGAGAGAGAGAGAGAGAGATGGGAGATAAAGAAAAAAGAAATTGGGAAGTTCTATTCAATCTTGAGGGTGTCACTAAAAGACGCATGATTATTCACTTCAATAGTACATACTGGCCTGTGTATAAAGCGCAATATTTGTATAAGCCTCTTCCGTGTTGGTGTTACTTAGATCAAGCATTAGAAACCTTAACTTACTTGGGCCAATAACAACAACGAATATCGTGGGAACTGAAACGGCTACTTTAATTTTGACTAATTAAACCGTTGGGCCAATCGCTTTTTAACAAAAGTTCAAAAGAGATCTTGCTTTGATTTTTTCAAGGATGGTCAACCTAAGACCGGAACAGTTTAGGATTGGTGGGACTACAATAAAGTATTAAAAAAGAATAGCTTATATCGAATTTAGCCATAATGATTTTTCCAAAGACGAAAGGATTAATGTACCTATGGCCATGTGTTAAGTTGATTCATGGCTATAAAATCGCAGCGTATACCGCGGGTGCTTTGTATCGCCCCAACAAGGATGGTGATTTAATTAACTGCTTTATGGGCCGACCTGTAGGAATCATAATCCACAGCATTCATTGCCATTCAACTCCTCCGCATTGAATTAAGTTTTCTTTATGTTCCGCGAAAAGCAAGATCCGGGGTATTCATAGTTCGCACCTTGACTCAAGTATGGTGGAATACAACAAGGTCCTGATCCTTAAGGGATTTGTGCTGGAACCGGAACAAACTGACTTCACGGTTCAGTACCTCAGTGTTTGGAAAGCGAAGAACGGCCGGCTAACCATTTAACGACGCCAGGAAGACGCTCAGCTAATGATGCGGACACATAGTTTAGCTCCAGACGTGTGCACGATTTAGACAAAGACTTTTGTCAGTCCAGTTGGTTGTTTTTTCTCGCACCATTGACCGTCGCTGTTAAGTTAAACCCAAATGTAATTTGAAACCGACCATACGCCTCTCTCGACCGATCTCTGTAGCTCAGATTCAGGTTTCTACATTATCTTATAATGTGATCAGCTGAAACATGAATCATGGTATCCCTGCAATTTAATTGTGTGACAGCACGTAAAATTGTCAAACTTTAGTATTGACGTTGGATGCTGGGCAACCTCGAGCTTAAAAGTGCAACATTATTCTTCTGCACTTTATGACCATAGAGTTGCTTAGACCATTATAGTGCATTGTTTGATATTGCTTGTGATGGACACACACAAAATTAGTTTTATAGCCAATTAAATCATGCCAGCACCGAGTTCCCGCCTGCAATAGAACTCCTTTACCAATTAACGGGCCGGGCATTTTATTGGCATTGGATGTACCCATGATTAAATCTGTTATTATCTAAGTTCACGGGCGACAGATATACGTCCAAAACTTGAGATAGGCAATTGCGTGACCCAAACGGTGCATATTGATTGCATTAAAGAAAAATTCCCTACCTCTTTAAAAATCAGTCCATTCAATTAGGATCTGAACCAACTCAAAACCACTAGTGGGCTCTACCCAAAATAAAGCGAGGGTAAACCCAAATTGGAGTGTTCTTTATTTTTTTTTTTTTTTTTTTTTTTGAAGTATCTGAATTTACGCTATACGTTTTTTTTTCAAGCAATAATCATGCTTATAGTTCTATATGACAAAGGTACAAACAACATTTTTTGCTCTTTTGTATTTAACCGTTCAAGAGACGTGTATGGTGAAACCATCTTTTTCAATTGTGGTTTTCGTCTTAAAATATTAATGCCTGTTCATTTTTTGTGTCGCAAATTACCTTCGACTCAGAATAATAGTCATGTTTGCATAGCAAAAAGCATGAGCATTAACAAAGCAATTACCGTGAACTACCATTCAAGTCGGCCTAATAACACAAACTAATACTCTGTTCTATCGACATAAACAATTAATGTAAATACCTTAAATAACCGTTACACAATAAATGTATTGGTCTTTGCGTTTTTTACCCTAGGCTTTCAAACCGGTTACCTAATAAAGTCATTGAGCTTGTATGCCTGGGCTAAGTGCTCGCCCTATCAAGTAGCCGTTGGCATTCTGCAAACTACTTGAGAACCATTTGTAGTGTTCCGGTTGGAGCAGTTCTTGCACTTTGCTGCTGATTGCCACCGGTTGGAACGCAGGCTACTGTTATTTTAAAGTTTCACGTTTCCCACCTTCTAACCTTTTATTGTAATATTTTTCCTCGTTATTATTATTATAGAGTATTTAAAAAGTTGTTTCTTTCTCCTTTGTTTTGTTTTCTTGTTGTTGTTGCTGTTGTTTTTGTTGTTGTTGTTGTTGTTGTTGTTGTTGTTGCTGCTGGTGGTGGTGGTGGTGGTGGTGGTGGTGTTTCATGTTTGACCGCACCGACGTGTTACTTTTTCTATTGGCACCGACAAACCAGTCAATTTTAGTTTTAAGATTAAATGCAGATTATAAAATCGTGTGTAGCTTTCCGTTAAACTTTGGACCAATTACACGAGAATGTTAGTAACATCATCAGTAGTAAAAATGCGAAAGTCTAATGATCACACATGCTTCAAAAGATAATAAACAGCATATTGGGACTAAACAATATAGCGATAAAATATTTATGAGTCATTCGGAAACACCACATTTTTACCAGAGACAGTAAACTAGTGAGACGTTTCACGGCGAGCAATTTGCGTTTGTGGCTCAAGACAATTTATGGCGGTTGCTTCCTTCTCAAAATCTTAAAATAAACTCAGCCTGAACAGTCATTTTAATTCGAGAAATAGAGTGAGCATGCCTCACGCTAGCTCCCCGTATCAAAAGCACTGTGGGCTCTTTTTGTGAAACGTCTCACGAAATCTATAGTCTCTGGTTTTACGCAGACTGCCCAAATGATATTTGCGCAATAGCAGATTATTGGTACATGCCGTTTGCTCTCTGAGTTTCAAAGCGATGGCAGAATACTTGCCTTTAAGTCGATGGTTCGAGTCTCACAGAAACAGGCATCTTTCGATCATTTCCACTGAAAGACTATAAAGTCTAACCACTGGTTGGCACTACAATCATCTATGTGTCCATATTCAAACACATATCTACCCTGAATAATTATAACAGTTAATCTAAGGCTTATCATGTCTGTTGTGTCTTCAATATATTTGTTAACCAAAAACATGCCTTTTTCTTCCAAAACTTCATGTTTGATGCCATTCGGAACATAGCAACCAAGATTGTAAGTCTTTCGTGGAGACTTACTAATACATTCGCCAATAATGTCATTTTGGGTAACGCATTAGCTCAAATGGTATAAGCTCTTTTACACGAGTGACGGGTATATGGTAATGTTTGCCAATCGACGAATACGCGGCACCGTTGCATCTATAAATCGATGGATCGAATTGGGCAGAGGTAAGACAGTTCCAGCTTTGACCTTCTAATCGGAAGGTACCCGGTTCGATTCAGGGATTGGACAATTTTTTTTTTTTAGGGAATTCTTCTTCTACTGTTTAGGACGGTGTTATTATATGGCAGAAACAGAAGGTCTGGCATTCCCGCTATGTCACATTGTGGCAGCGCGTGTTTGTTAGACGTTTATCATTGGGTCTTTTGTATGCAAAAAATACGTAGAACTATGTTTGCACATGGTACAAAATGTTTATTAAAATAAAACAATAAAATAAACAGATTTGATCAAAGGATTCAGTGTCTGGCGTCTTGAGCTAGATCTAGATCTAGTCAGTTGGGTGTGTCAGTCAGAAGTCATAACGCTGTGGGTGTGTCCAGTTTTGACATATTGCCTAAAGACGTTACTACAGTCGTTACATTACTCCCCCTCCAAGCGGAATACAGTTCATCTGTAGGAGCGATCAGGAGTGCGGCCTGCCGTCATCGGAACCTCAGAGGACGGTGTGAGACTCTGCCATCGCGGCTAGTCACCTCAGTGTTATCCTCTGGTGTGACACCTGAAGTCAGTATGCTCGTAGCAGGTTCGGAGTCGGGTGTTAACAGGTGATCTAGACAGTTGACTGATTTGTCGCGGTTATTGTCCGTAAAGTTGGTGACATACGCTGCCTTGAGGCGGTTGATTGAGACTGTCGCTGAGCGACCTTTTATTTCAAGTGTGAAGTACTTATCACTTTTAGTAACGAGATAAGGACCACCATAAGGGCGTTGGAGGGGGTGTTTGTGTAAATCTTTCCGAACAGACGTATAATCAGCTGAAGCCAAGGTGACCAGTACGTAGGAGTTTTGTTTTCCGTGCAACCTCGGCGCAGCGGACTGAATGAAACGCATCATCTACTGGAGGTGTCTCAGGAAGGGTATGTCAGGTTCAATTGTACGGGTGTCACGTGGTTGCAGAAATGCACCTGGTATGCGGTGTGTTGAACTGTATACGAGTTCGGCTGGAGAGAAGTCAAGATCAACTCTCCAAGATGAGCCAATGCCAAAAAAGACCATCGGAATTTTTTTTTGACTGGTTGTGCGGGCCTTGAGTCCTGCTTTTAATTGCCGATGCAGGCATTCAACCATTCCGTTTGTTTGTGGGTGATAAGCTGTGGTTGTGTTAACTTCAATGCCAAGCAATTTGTTTAGTTGGCTACACAGATTTGAGGTGAACTGTCTGCCACGATCAGAAACGATGTTTTCGGGTGCTCCAAATCCTTTTACTCAGTGATGGAGAAGAGCTGTAGCGCAGCTGGAGGAAGGTGACATCCCTGCAGTCACTACAGGCCCATTAAGGAAGTGTATACTTCAAGGACACCTAGGACGTGATAAAGTGAAAATAGAGGCAACCTCTGTCCATTATTTTCACTCAGCCTAACTCTAACAATCGCTGGACGTTGCCTAAAATGCCTGTTCCATTACTACGTAGACCAATGCTTTCAATGCCCTGTTTTTTCTAAATCTTGCTAAAACAACATTTGAGCGATTAATCCACACAGCTTGTAACCAAAACACCAGCTCTGGCCGGTGGCCAAGCCTTGTCAAGTCCAGCTGGATTGCCTGGTTTGGACATTGTGAGATTTGGTCAGTCTAGGGGCAAGCTGTGTAACCCTGTGTCCCTGTGTGTGCAAATCCTGGCCCCAGGCGTCCATTCCTCGAGAGGAGGCGTTGATCCTTGAACATGCTCTTGTGTCAGCAAGACCGGGTAGAGATAATCTCCAAACTCCAATGATTTTTTTACAAACACGGCATTTTTTTAAACACTAAGTAACTGTGGCCTTCATTTAGTCTTGATTGAGAGATGAGATAGAGGGGAGGAATGGTAAAGAGCGATATAAAAGATCATAATTATATTTAATGAGACATTTCACAAAATGGGCTCACAGTGCTTTTGATACGGAGACCAAGCGTGACGTGTGCTTACTTTATTTCTTAATTGAAATTAAGGCTGTTGAACAATAATGTTCAGACTGAGTCTTCACTAAAGCTTAAAGGCGAAAGCAACCGTCTTAATTAACCTAAGCGATATATGCAAAACACTGTTCGTGATACCTCTCACTATTTCACGTTCTCTGGTAATAATCGTGTTCTACCGGGCGCCCAAATGCTGAAAGGGTAGTGGGTTTTTGTTTTAATCTTTGTTGCTTAACGTCCAATGTCCGCAATATATATGCTTAATTGCAGACGGGTCTCAAGACTAACGTCTGATAGTTTGACATGCTGTCTCACAGAGACTGTGCGGGAACATTATGACTCCTGTCTAAGCTGATCACATTATTCAACATTGACTTTATAAGTATGAGACGAAAGTTCATAAGAGCGTTTAGATCTAGGATCATTTCTTTTGTGTCATGTTTCCAGAAGTTTTGATTTGCCTCTTTCTTTAAACTTTCATCTTACAAGTGTCTTTAGCACTAATATTAATCTTTAGTGTTCTTTTTGTCTGATGCACTTTATTCCTACAAAAGGATGCTACTTTAAGACATCAGGCCCAGAATCTAGTTTCATACAAGATGACAAATTGTATGACAAACATGCTTGTAAAAACTTGGTCATCATAGTTTTCCTTATTGTCTGATCAGATTTTTTTTTATTTGCTTCAAGGATTTCCTAACCACTTTTTGTATAGATATAGATCATCAACACCTATGGTTTTAAAACATTTTAAACATAATATAATTATGGAGAAAGTCTGAGAAGTAAAGATTGCAAAGGACAAGACAAAGGCCAAATGGGTTGTACATACAACGTCGCCATAGCTTACGATTAGTTTTAAGCGTTCTTATTGGGATATATTAAGACTCGTAAGATTAGCACAACATTTACTACAACATTGTACTTACAACCGAACTTGTGATTCGATTTTACAACGTAAGGGCTATTCGAATCATTGCTTATTGCAGTTTGAGGCAGAAAGTCCTCAAGACTATTAACGTTTTAATCCTTAAGGACTGCAGGTGTCACACGATAGGCATGTTCTATTTGCTCATATGTCTCTTGCCTTATCTTAATCGTGTGAAGGTATTAACAAGGTATGGACCTGTAGCAAATATGTAACTTATTTAGAGCATGCAGCGCACCTGCAGTCTGGCTCTCAGATCAAATCGAAGGATCGATTCATGGATAGAACTCGTGTGATCTAAGCAGTTCTATCGATGAAATATATATCCTTCTTTGCTTCTTTATTTCTTTCAGTTTGCCTCTTTCTCTTTAACTCTGAGACTTGACACTCTCTCTCTATCTATCTATCCATCTATCTATCTATCTATCTATCTATCTATCTATCTATCTATCTATCTATCTATCTATCTATCTATCTATCTATCTATCTATCTATCTATCTATCTATCTATCTATCTATCTCTCTCTCTCCTCCTCTCTCTCTTTCTCTCTCTTTCTTTCTTTTTCTATGTTTCTTCCTTTGACTCTCTCTCTCTATGTCTATATCATACTGTTTGTATCTCTTTTTCTCTCTATCTCGAATTCTCTGTCTGATCCTTATGTATTCAACATGACTATCCTATAAGGCCACAAAAAGTGTTTTGTTTTACAATAAGACCTTTTAATAACTGTCTGTTTTACATCAAACAGATATTTTTTATTGCCATTTTCAACCTGGCATTAGTCAAAGTACCAACACGTGTAGATGAAGACAGTGTTTGTGTATCTCAGTCTTTCTTTTTTGGATGGATAAAGGTTAGTATGATATTAAGTTAGGATCATACATTTCAGACGATATCTATTCGATAAGAGCAATCTAATACATTTACCACAGTTATCCATTATTATCAGAATGGCCTCCAGAGCTCAAGAGATACAATTCTATCTAGATTGCAGGTTTTATGACGCCCTTCTGGTTCAAGACAAGAGTATTATTGCTTTCCTCAACATAAAACACCAATGGCTACATGTGTTTCTAAGAAATTCCAACGCAGAGCTTCAAATGCCTGGAATTCGTCTTAGTTATTGGTCCTAACCGACACATACCTAAAGCTCAAGATTAGACAAAAAGTTTCAAAGAAAGCAATTCATGGAAAATATTATTTGGTGTTGTTTTTCCGCATGTGTGTGTATGTGTGTAAAGGGGGGGGGGAGGGGGAAAAATAGATACACAGATACAATCAATACACTTATATACTCTAACCGGCTTCCATTGTATCTATTCCTCATATCGATAAAGAACGGGTTGTTAACTCCAGGTTCAGTATGTTTGTTCAAAAGATAGCGGTATTTGTTTTCAACTTGTTCCACCAGAACTGAAGGGCCGCCTTACAGTACCAGCTATCATGATCAGGGAGTAATTCAAATCTTCAATGTGATATGATTTTGAATAAGTAAGTTTCGCTACCTTTGAAATAATGAATGAAACTTTTTTATTACCTTTCAACTGAAACACGAGTTGCCATACAAATTCATTTTATACTTCTAGATACGCCACTTATACATTTTGTTTATATCTTTCAAAGTATACATCATATTTTACTTCTGCCTAATAATCACTGTGATATTAGGTATACAAGATAAAAAAGTTGTTGTTCTGGTACAATAAATTGCTATGACAAGGAATATGCTTGTTTTGTTGGTTCATTACTTGCTTAAGATCGTTATCTTCAATGTCAGTCACTAGGTTATTTATGAACGAGTCTCGAAAATGACATTTGACAATTCGAACTGCTGCTATAATGAGAAACATTAGTAATACCATTGTTTTTCTCTAATCCGGTGACATTATACTGACACCGTCCTAGCCAGAGGGAGACAATAGGCTAATCGCAAGTTTTAAAGTCGCTCACCCTCCCCAATATACATGAGGAGAAATGTGTGAAACATAATGAAGATAATGAAGATCAAAACACATGGTCAACAACGAAAAAGTGATAGAATAGAACTGGAATTTCATTATATAAAGTTAAAAGGCAGACACAACCTAGTTTGAGCAAAGACATAGAGTTCTAAAAAAATCGAAGAGAGAATGACAATATTCACTGCAAATGATTTTGTGTCGATGTCGATACATATGTCTATTATTGTTTTCTATTCATATCCAATTTTATAAAACAAAATGTTCAAAGAGCAACATCTTTAAAAAAACAAAATCGCCTCGATTGAAATTCATTAAATACCTTGCATTTAGTTTTCATGTTTGCGTTTCAACCTTAGCAACACTTTAAAGCTTATCTCCCTTTAAAAGTATTGGCAGATGTGCTACATATAATATATTATTTGATATCTTACATTCTCTGATTCAATTGTTTAGCTTCGTATAAACCTATGCCTGCTGATATAAACTTGTTTGTGTGTTTTTTTGTTGTTGCTTGGCGTCCATCGTCGGCTTTTTATAGACTAACTATGAACAGGCCCCCGGACTAACGTCTGACAACTTTACATTCTGCCACAGAGAGAGAGAGAGAAAGAGGGAGAGAGAGAGCAGGAATACCATGACTCTGTATTAAGCGCTCAGGTTATACTGACGCCGATCCAACCAATATAAAACGCAGTCGCTAAAGCGTGGCTTGAAACACAGACCTCCTGCGTCGAAGGCCGATGTTCTACCCCAGGATTATTGTCCACACCCCCTGCTGACATTGCCATGTTGTTTGAGATGAACAAGGAATAGGCTAACAAAGAGTTAACCAAATATGGGAGAAAGAACCATTGATTAGGGAATCTTTCTTTGTTATTACGTCTACTCTTTGAGAGTGTGTTTTTGATAGCTTTCCTCCAAAACATGTAATTCCAATATATAATATTAAAATTTGGATACAAGAAACAGAAAAGACATATTATTGTAGTGGGCAGAAGAGAGAAGAGAGAGAGAGAGAGAGAGAGAGAGAGAGAGAGAGAGAGAGAGAGAGAGAGAGAGAAGTGGAGAGGGAAAATGATCCAACTACATAACACAGATTTACAATTTTGGGATATATAGATATATAGATAGATAGATAGATAGATAGATAGATAGATAGATAGATAGATAGATAGATAGATAGATAGATAGATAGATAGATAGATAGATAGATAGATAGCGGCCTTGTCATTTACAAGAACCAAAAAAGTGAACATAACGCAAGAGAGAGAAAAAAAAACAATGCAAGTTTACCCTAGAATAGCAATACAGGTTACGGAAAGCTTATAGATTTTTTTGCCAAAACGTTTTAAGTGAGACCATGATTCGCCTACAAAAAGCCGTAAATTATAATATGTTTTGAGCACGTTACAAGAAGTCTAAACATTCAAAACGCAATTCCAATAGTGTTACATTGTCTGGAACTAACTTGAAAAGCAATCGCAACATCATCACTTTCATTTTATCTGATTTTTCACTTTTGCGTTTCAACCTCAGTTACCACAATAGGCCTAAGCTTGTTGTGTTTTTTTTTTTACTGTCGTGAGTCACCCGTGTTATTCTGGAAATCGCTTTTTAATTCGTTGAGATAGACTGACGAATTAAGCAAAGCACGGGGATAAGCAATGCTAATGTTTGTATAAGTTTTTAGTGTTCCTAGAATAAATAGATCTATCATTTTCAAATGTATGAATTTAAAACTTAGAATGTTATGGATAAACAAATTATCAGGAAAAATGAATTAAGATGGAAGAAAATTTAAATGCCATGGATACAAAAAAATGTTATAAAGGTGTTAACAAAGAGCTAAACTAATAAATATTATTATAACAGATAAAGAGTGGTGAGAGAGAGAAGAGAGAGGGAGCAAGAGAGAGAGAGAGAGAGAGAGAGAGAGAGAGAGAGAGAGAGAGCGCGCAAGGGAGGGAGAGATAGAATTGATATGATAATAAACGAGGGAGATATAGAGGTAGAAGAAAAAGATAAAATACTTTTCAAAGTAAGAATTTACATAGACAAAGATGCCAAATATTTAGACGACATTAAAAGTCTAACTATACCACTGAATGCTACCAGATAATCGCTTATTTTATCCTTACTGTGATTAAAACTCAATAACATTGAGAGAACTTAGAAAAATTATAGAAGCAGAAATGATTGCGGCCTTACTAAACAACAGTGGGTATGATTGTGTAGTAAATATATTTTGATAACTTAATAACTTGATAATTTTACTCACGGAAATTTGATTTATAGAAAATTAAAAACTTCTTACACATAACTTGTAGTTATGGTGTCAAGCAAGAGGTTAAAAGCTTTACTAACTTTCTTATTCTGGTGACTCACTAGAATATTAGAAATATCGATTGTTATTGATTGGATAACACGGTTAGCATAATTGTTTTGTACGGTACGTGGCAGAGTAAACATGTTGAGAGTCCGTTCAATTGCCATTCCTCACGAAATCTATTTTTAATAATGAAAAAGCTAAAAATAGCTGACGTTTTTCCGATTGATTAAGACTCATGTGCTGAGCAAACCACATCAAAGTAAATGAATTACAGGTTTATTTGTAGTGCATGTGATGTTTCTTGATTTTCTAAAAATGCTTGTAGTTGTATAATTGTCTGATCTCTCTCTCTCTCTCTTTCTCTCTCTCTCTCTCTGTCTCTCTCTCTCTCTCTCTCTTTCCTCTCTCTCTCTATCTATCTATCTCAACTGAACTCACCTCAATGTCGTGCAGCATAGAGTCGGTGATTAGACCCTGGACCCTCAACATACTCCCGAGCTGTGTGGACCACACGATGTTCTTGGACAAGAACGGCTTGTGGTGCATAAGTAGGCCTTTACTCTTGGAGTCCATTGTGAATGCAGGAGATGTTTAAACTACTCAAGTCTCCTTGTGGTTTAGCTTGGACGGGAGGCAAGAAATTTGTTCACGTTTCGTTAAACTTGATCTTTTTAACTATGTAGAGGTGATTTGGTCATGAGCAAAGACAAGAAAAGTCACAAAAAGTCACTCCTTAGCTTTTCCAAAGGTGGAGCTCTATTCACCAAGAAGAATACCTTTTTAATTTTGTGGTCTCATAAGTCAAATAAACTTGCAGATGGATCAAGTCCAGACAGTTGAAGGGTGCGGTAAAAGGCTTTTGTCCGGTTTAGTTCTCACAGTGTTTCATTTTCCACACAAGGTGACATCACTTATATGAAATATCTAGTTTACGTATCTGTAACTGATTTTTCCATGGCATCTAAATACGAAGAAATTTAAACTGTTTTTATTCCGCACTAGTAAGATACAGATATTGAAGAAGCGATTTTCAATATTGTGCCATAGTCTTTTTTCTATTAACTCCATTGTAGAGTTAATAAAAATGGACTAATCAAATTAAATAACATGATGTTAAAAAATTGAAATAGAATAACTCAATAAAATCTCTGCTAAAATCATTTAGCTTTTTCATTGAACTAAAAAATCACAATAAAAATCAAAACAATAAACACATGTCTTCCTTTATACGTACTTATAAAGTATACGCACAAAGGTACAAAAATATAATATCTGAGGGTGCTTTCGTCGAAGTCTCTTTTCATAAAATTTCCAAATACTACCACCGATGCTGGCATTTTATTTTTAGAAATAAATCTTTGGTCGCATACAAGGCGTCCAAATATCTATTTTTGGAAGATTTGGTCGCATATCATGAAAACCATGCTCCAAAAAAGGCTCAAAACACATCTTAGGGAATTCTCAAGTTGTTAACTACTTTGTCACTTACATGGTGGAATTTCCTTTTTTAAGAGTGTCCTAGAGAACTTTACAACTTTAAGTTCGGGTTTGGTTTGCTTTACTAATAAAAGAGTGCGAAAAACATCTCATGTTTCATGATTCTATTTTTTTTTTTATCTTTTTTTTTGTGCATCGAAAACGCACTTTTGTCGGTCTACACTAGAAAGACCCCTAGTTATCAACACATACTTTCACCAATCAAACATAATGAATAGAAAGAAAGGAAGTTTCAAGTCTATTGAGAAGAACAAGTGTTAGTGCATCCCTATAGAGTCAAGGCAGTTGATATATCACTTATTTGACACGATAATCAATTTTAGCCCTAGCATCGTGTGGCCAAAAATATTTTTGTTTCGTGATCTGCAGTAATTTAGTCTTCCCTAGCGGAGAAATTTGGAGATTGGCTTTGAAGTTTCTTTCTTCTGTGAATGCTTGTGATGTTGCAATAGATAAGGGGTACCAATGCAAAAATTCTATTTTAAGCACATGTCTATACATAGAGCCGTACATATAATAATTCTTCATACCTCTTAAAATCTCTGTTTCTCTGTCTGTCTGTCTGTCTGTCTGTCTGTCTGTCTGTCTGTCTGTCTGTCTGTCTGCCTATCTGTCTGTCTGCCTCGCTCTCACCCGCTCTCTCTGTCTCTCTTTCTCTCTCTCTATCTCTCTCTCTCTTTCTCTCCATCGCATTATCTCTCTCTCTCTCTCTCTCACTCTCTCTCTCCCTCTCTCTCTTTCTTTCTCTCTCTTCGCCTCTAATCCCATCCCTGTCTTCCACCCTTCCGAATGCACTTAACTTTACCCCTTCCGCATTTTTCTTCGCCCACACAAATCTAAAGAAAACTTTTTTTTTGAAACAGTGCATACAATACACACCCTCTTAACACTTGATCGCGCCTCTACCTAGCACACTGTTACAGCTATCGGAGCGAAAACAAATCAATCATTGAATCAATCGAACGTATTGGTCTAGATATCAAACATGCTCGAGGACAACAGAATCAGCGTGAATGGGCCTTGTAATTCGATCTAGCTTTAAGAAAGAATAGAAAGACATAGGCGTTTTACTTTGTTCGAATTTGAAGCCTCAAATATTTAATTTCATTAGATATACCCATATAGGTCTAGACAAAGAAAGTAAAATATTACCTATAACCTTGGACCTGTAAAATTCTGTCCACGCTCTCTTTCCTCTAAGGCGAATGACACATATTTAAAATATAATTTTTTTAAACAACCGGAGGTGGGACATGGCAATGTTAATAATAACATGCACATTTATGAAGACCCCATTAAATGATTGTCGATGGAGTGACAGAGACCGATAGAGACAAACAGAGGAATAGAGGCACAAGCAGAGAACAAGAGAGAGAGAGAGAGAGAGAGAGAGAGAGAGAGAGAGAGAGAGAGAGAGAAAGAGGGAAAGAGAGAATGAGGGAGAGAGAGGAAAAAAGAGAGAGAGACAGAATGAGAGACGGAAGGAGAAAGAGAGATTGAGGGATAGAGCACTATACAATACTTTCTAAATTAATCTTAGCCACATCATTACTGCCTCGATCATTCTGAGCTTATAATACGTGATACGTGTGTATAGGTTTAGATTAAACTCACAAACAACAGAGTTTCGGGATTTATTCTAAGCTTGTCAATCGTGATTTTCATAAAAACATTAAAGTAGATCAAATAATAAAAAAAAATTCCCCTTTTCTTTAGAAGTATTCAACATCAATGTATGTTCATAGAATGCGTGCCAAGCCATTATTTACTTTAAGTCATTGTTAGTTTCTCTATTTTTTTTCATACACGAGAAGGTTAAAACACTGTATGCGATTGGTGGTAAGAACATCATAATTTCACCCAATTTCCCGAAAAAAAGAATCCTTCAAATTATAAATTACATGTAATTTTTTTTTCGCAAATTAATGGATACAAATAAACAGCTAGATCATTAAATTATATAAATTCGTTCTAGATCATTTTAAACGCACACAATCATAAAGGCAAATAAAAAGGTATTGGTGTTTGAATTGCCATTAAAATAGTACTTTCTTCGTAATAGTTTTCAAAGTACAAAAGTATCCATTTTAGGTGTCGATATAACTATAATTATAGCCATTTTCTACCGCTTCGCTCTCTTTTTCTATCTCTATATATCTATCTCTCATTCATTCTATCTGCCATTCATGTCGACTTTCACTCCCTCTCTATATTACTCGCTGGCCCTGTCATTCTGTCCCTCTCTTTCTTTCTATTTTATCCTATCGTAACCTTCTCTTCTTTATTCATCATTTTTCTCTCACGTAGGCCCCTTTTCTCTACCTTTGTTTCTATCTTTGTCTCTACCTATATGTATATGTCTTTGTTTGTCTATCTCTTTGTTTCTGTCTCTCTCTCTCTCTCTCTCTCTCTCTCTCTCTCTCTCTCTCTCTCTCTCTATCTGTATATATATATATCCTATCAATCTCTTTACCTCCGTTTCTTCTTGCTTCATCTATCAATTTCTATCTCTATTTACGTCTACGCCTGCGCACTACTTAATCCAAGACATGTCTTTGATTATGTTTAAGTTACTGCCATATTGATTAAGAGCCATTCGAGCCATATTTCAAGCGCCGCAAAAATCACTTTCTCTCTGATCCCCTGACGAAGTACATGCTAATGATGCCAAGTAATTAGACAGTTCAATGCTTGGAACATCGATTTAGACAGCAAGTCCTGGAATGGAAACCATGGTCCTGATCAAAATGACGTCGTTCAATAAATCGTTATGGATTTTTTTTCACATTATCTTAGTTTTAATTCGTTTTAATTCTTTAGTGTTGTAAACGTATAGAGTGTTATAATTATATTAAAAAATACAACAAAATTGTAGAACTATGATTATATTTAGATGTAAATTTGAAGAATCATAGAAGTTAATTAATTACTATTGAATCTTATATGCATTGTTTGGACAAAGTAAGATCAAAATGACGTCAGTCAATAAATCGTTATGGATTTTTTTTCACATTTTCTTCGTTTTAATTGGTTTTAATTCTTTAGTGTTTGTAAACGTATAGACAAAATTGTAAAACTATGTATATATTTAGATGTAAATTTGATTAATCATAGATGTTAAGTAGTAACTATCAAATTTGTAACTTCTATGAATTGTTAGGAGAAATTAAGTTCTCAAGTTCGCGTTTTGCTGATTCTTACATGTATTTGTATGTATTACAGTTCATGTAACTATAGTTCATTGAAACCAGATTGAAAAATTAATCCGTACTTTTAATATTAAAGAGAGAGAGAGAAAGAGAGAGAGAGAGAGAGAGAGAGAGAGAGAGAGAGAGAGAGAGAGAGTAAAAGTTATAATTGTTTACTGATAGCTATCGCTTCATAGCCCCATTACATTTCCAAGCCATTGTCACACTTTAAAACGTAAGCAAAAAGAAAACAATAGAGACAGAGAGATAGCAAGAGAAATATGGAAGAGAGAGGGGAGGGAGGAGGAAGAGAGCTATGCTCATAACATGTAATGTCCTACTGTTTGCCGAATGTACTGTTAATCGTGAACACATTTCTCAATCAAGTTTATCTTATCTTATCTACCTTATTTAAAAAAAAAACTTCCCTTATGAAACAAGTAGGCGAAATTGTATGATTTTTAATGAATATTACAGTCAGCCATTTATTGTTTACACTGTTGTTTTTTTTTTACAAGCCTGATCGGTCACTATTAATGCAAAAAACTGAAGGGGGGAAAATGAAAAAAGCATACTGTGAACATGATTTTATATTATTCTTAGGTGTCTCATTTCAAAGATATTTATTATAGTATGGTTAGAGCTTCTTTTTATCCTTATCTCTCTATTATATTTGTCTTTTTCTCTGTCTTTGTAATTCGATCAAGAGCAATATTATTATGGACACGGTGTAACAGATTGAAATTTCTCAAATGTTATAGTTCAAAATCAATACCGCAGTTTTATTACCTAATAAAGTACAAAGGAAATTTTAATGGAACATTATTATTACTCTTTTTCTCTTTTCTTTTGATAGACAAGATACGTGAAAACAAAATAAATGAAAACACCTGCAATCGAATTGCCTTCCAATACAATTATCAACACAATTTTTTAGATAATAATGTTCATATAATGTTATAAATCATACCTTCTTAGAGCTATTCTAAGGCGATTCCAAGTATTTCAAATGCATTTCATAATTACTTTGAGGTGCAGTTTAATGTCGAATTTATGAGCGTTTAATGAGATTGAATGATTAAATACAATATTTCATAGTTTTTAAACTGTTTTTAAAGTTTCAATCATGACTATAATAATTATAATCATTTTGAAATGCTTGAGACTTCTTGAACTAAACTATAAAGCTATCTGACATTACTATTACTAGGAGCTTTACTTCTTTTGTTTTTTTCCATCATGATAAAATAGACTTAATAATTAAACTTTAAAAAATAGCCCATAAACAACAGGCATTGTCAGAAAAATGAATTTTGTTTTATTAATTTCGATGCTTTGTCACGTATTAAGTGATCTATTTATTTGCTTAAAGAAATAATATATCATCTCTATCATAATAATGTTTTTTTTTCAAAGTTATGTTTAACTGTTATTTATGCAAATGATTAAACTTATGACAATACCTATTTTTCCATTGATACCTTTAGATCGAAAGATATTTTTGTATTGTTTCTAGTTTGTTTTAACAAAGGGGGCGTGGTGGTCCGTGGGTAGAACGACGCGAAAGTTCAATGACTCTTGTATTGATCTTGTTTAATCCTTTGTTAAGCCCAAGATTCTTTTATGTTGGAGGTATTATATTTTCTCTGTCTACGGGATTCAAGAGCAAACCAGATAAGAATCAGCATTTTCAATATTCTCGTACTTGTCGAAGATGAGAACCGATTTTTGTGCTGGGAAAGCGATAGCTCTTTAGAGTTCATGCGTGGTAATAAGGCGCCTAGCTGATCTTGATATGTTTGGAAAAATCATTAAAACAAGTTGTATAGTTGAGTTGGTTAAACGCCCAACATCACGGGTAGAACATCGGCTTTCGACGCAGGAGGTCCGAGTTTCGAAACCTGGCGATATCGCCCCCTACTGGTTGGGTCAGTGTCAGTTTA
Organism: Elysia chlorotica; assembly: GCA_003991915.1. Lineage (NCBI taxonomy): Eukaryota > Metazoa > Mollusca > Gastropoda > Plakobranchidae > Elysia > Elysia chlorotica. Next base: position 408,966 of record RQTK01000409.1, read on the forward strand.
ATGTGACTGACTGAGACAGGAGTCATGGTATCCCCACCCTGTTTCGTGTGTGGCAGCACATACAATTGTCAGACGTCAGTCTTAGGCCCATCCACAATATACACTATATAGTGCTGATGTTTGACGTTAAGCCAACTCAACAACAACTCAACAACTCGTAACCACAAAGTCTTCAATAACTACCCCGTGACGCATTTAATCGATACAACCATTGTATCGGCTATTTACCAAAATGTAATGTATTTGACTTTAAAACGCAAACTGATTAAAAATGTATATTTCAAATATTTTTTCCTAAAAATTAAGAAATCACGATTTTAAACATATGAGCTAAGTCCTAAACAAAAAAAAAAATTTCATCTATAATCAAATTGTGTAAGCACTGTTGAATTTAGAGCCCCCAAACAGTCGAGGAAATAAAACATTCTTTTATAACTACTATATCTCAATTGCACGTAGATTCAATAGAGTTCCAAGAAATAAATGCAAATTGGAACTTTATTCCAGTAACACTTCCCGTCCAAGGTTCTACGTATCTGAACACACGCTTATTCAACCCGTCAACACTTCACTTTTCCGAAATTCGTCTGACACAAAAAAATTTACCTGGGGATTGTATACTATGACAGCGTATAGCATAGAAAAAAACAGTCTAAGAAATAACAAAAACAGTAATAATAATAATAATAATAATAATAATAATAATAATAATAATAATAATAATAATAATAATAATAATAATAACAACAATAAATTACAACAGGAAATATAAATCAGAACTGTTCAACTATTGTAACAAAAAAGCTAGGTTAGTCCAGAGTTTAAGTGCTTGGTATTTTAAGACTTTTTCGAAGTTTATGTTATACACACACACACGCACAAATGATCCATTAGTTTCATAGTATTACATATTCGAAATAAGAAATACTTCAGAAGTTCACTACCATACCACAAGAAGTAGCTTACTTATCCCACGCTTGAGTAGATATAAGTAAAAAGTTGTACTGCCAAGTTCTATTAACTGGATTGACTTTTTGTAAATCACACATAAAATTGATCTGGTGACAGTATAGCTTAATAGCGTTAAAAATAGTATATTTATTTAGTCTTTGGTATTTCAATATTTCCTTTTTCGAATTGTATGCCACACACAAAAAATGATCCGTTCAATCAAAAAAGAATAGGGCCTACTTGAGAAGTAGCTAAGTTAGCGCACGGTTCAATAGAACTAGACTCAAGATCGAGCTGATGCCAGAACCGCAGTCGTAATCCCTTGATCTATTGGACGCCGTGTGTTTGCACCCAGCGGCGAAAAGAGCAAGCCATGCATTGACGTGTATACCACAGCACCATAACAGTTACGGTTGTGCCGCTAGCGGGAAGCGAGAAGGGTTTTAGATATATTGGATTTAGAGGTTGAGAAAACTGCAAGAGAATCAGAGTTAAAGAGAGAATAAAAGAGATAAGATAGGGGAATGTATAGATAAGAAATAGAGAGAGAGAGAGAGAGAGAGAGAGAGAGAGAGGGAGGGAGAGAGAGATAGCAAAGATAATGTAGTGGTAGACAAAGGAGAATATGGAGGCAGATATAGAACAGTTACGGGTTGGGTGCTAGTGGGAAGCGAGGAGGGTTTCAGATTGGATTTAGAGGTTGACAAAACTGAAAGAGAATCTAAATTAAAGAAAAATAGATAAAAGAGGGGAACGAGAGAGAGCGACACATACAGAGAGAGAGAAAGAGAGGGACCCAAATAGAAGATAAATAGAGAGAGGGCAAAGGTAATGTAGTTGCAGACAGGGAGACAGAGATAGGTACTTGTAGAAAAAAAAACAAGAAAGATTACTAAAGGCTTTAAAGAGAAATAAAACAACATATGAAAGAGAGAGAGAGAGAGAGAGAGAGAGAGAGCGAGAGAAAGAAAGAGACAGACAGACAGGCAGAGAGAGAGAGAGAGACAGAGAAAAACAGCGAGAGAGAGAGAGAGAGAGAGAGAGAGAGAGAGAGAGAG